>CM032635.1:6464053-6567647 GCA_019097785.1 Fraxinus excelsior
GTCCATGATAGATCCAACTCGGTAATTAGTACACCATCACATTTTACACCAGTCCAATTGCACGGTGAAATCCCTAGAACAAACCAACTCGGAACGATATCTCTTCTCTGGGAAAGTGACTCTCTCAAAGCTTTTAATGATTCCATCTCACCAAGGGAAATGTCACTTGCAGACAGTGGATACGCCAAACATACAAGGACAGCGATGATGAGAAAATGAGAAAATGTAATTTTACACATGGTTTAGGACAACTGCCACTGGCTTTATTCTTTATATAAATACTCTTCTATTGACAAAGATGCTCTGCAAGGGAAAGTAACTGACTTAGTAATGGATACAAAGATATCGAGGATGGTAATAAACAGAATTCTAGAGCACACAACATCAATGTAATTATCTCGAGATTGTACCAAGGTAACAGAAACTATATCAGATAACAAAAGTTTCTGAAGGTCATTTCTTGAAATAAAAACTAGAAACCTAATAAACAATTCACAGTAATTGAAGAAGACACAAGCTAGTTGCAAGTAGGAGACATCTCAGCAAAATTGTGCAAGCTCAGATCCTGAACCCATTCTTAATACTAGAGAGTCCACCAATGAACTGCTTGGTCAAAAACTTTTAGCAACAGTATATTTGCTTTGGCTACTAAATCAAGAACTAATGATCCTAGTAATTCAAGAAAAACTAAGATCAATTAACGTCTCCAAGAATAGCATCAGCATATGAAACAGCAATAATAGCCATAAGTGGAATGGGTTTGCAATCTCACTAACAAAAATCAATCTTGATTAGCATAAATTGTTTCAAAAGATAGAATTACAAGAATTATGAATGTCTAATTTTACTCCTACGATTCGACGGTAACAAGTTAAACCTGTATGTAAACCACATTTGTACATTTGAAATTGATGACAAAGCCATGAACATAACAATCTCGACAAAGAAATATCTTTTGTATTGAACAATGAGATATTTTTTTGTAACATAACATTCATTTTTCACACAATACTATCAATAATCTATGTAAAATAATCGAGGCATAATGCTATTATGTCAGCTCATAGACAATAATTTAAGAGAGACTGCTAGGGAAACTCTGAAAAATATTTTGTCAATAGAGTTATTCATATGAAAGTAACATTTTTAAACAGTAAATAAAAGCACATCTACAATGGCAATCCTTAAATTAATATGCAAAATAGAGAACACGGTCAAGTTTCCTACAAATTGATTATAAAATTATCGTAAAACCACAAATTCTAAAAACCAATTTTTATAGGGGCCATCTCAAAATGTGCAAAGTAAACAATCCTTTTTTTCCGAGAAGTATTATAAGTACCATCTTTAAATAATAAAAAATCCTCTATTAAAAATACCTGGAAAATAATATATTTAAATCGGTAGCAGAGAGGAAAGTAATTAAATTGTAAAAAATAGTAAAGATTGAAAATTTATCAACTAAAAAAAAACCAAATTTTAACGGGTGCCTTGGAAATCCCAAAATGAGAATGTTTTTGTTCGTTTCTATAGGTTGTTGGGAGTGGAGAAGAAGAACTGAAAAATCAGAAAAAGCTGCCAACCTTTCTCATAGAGGCATTTAAAAAAGGCATCTGGCCCGAGAAAGATTCATACAAAAATTAATCCTATATCCACAAAATTCATACAACATTCATCTCCTATAAAGCTAGAAGCACACCATCTTTATTTTTTTCTGCATCCAGTAATCCGCTAAAAATACGCAGAAAATCAAAGAAACGAGAACTTTAATAATGGGTTTGAAGTTAAAGACTTGAAGAGTTACCTCACGAAGTTTTCTTGCTCTGATGAACACAGAAAAAGTGCCAGAAACACTGAGTTTGTATGAGTTTTGAACTGTATACAGATGGGAATATACACACATATATATATCACTATCAAATATCATATCATTTTCTGCAAACAGCATCTCATAAAAGGTTTGATTCTTCTGTAACTGATGATATACTATGGTGAAAGTACACACAGTGATATATGGTGGGGTGTCGTTATATGGGCAGAAGAAGGATGGTGTGGAAGGCGTGAGTGAGAGAGAGAGAGAGAGAGAGAGAGAGAGAGAGGTGACAGCTAAGGTAATAAGGAGGCTTCCTCAATTCACTATCGTCTTCTTTTGTTCATACTATCGTCTTCTTTTGTTCATACTCATAACGCTCATCCTTTTGTTAGTCACACTCGTTAGCACGTTAATGTGGGTCTGATCGTGCAGGGTCTTCATGACAATGATTCACTTAAAATGAGAAAGAAATTTAAAAATTTCTACCCTCATAAGTCATAACACAAGGTTTTTGACTTTTTGGTGCAGAGCGTTATTATTCGAAAGAGTAATGCTATTATGCATCACTGATGTCAGTAATTAATTTGAGTAGAGATGGTAAAAAAACCCGCCCCGTCTCGACGGGGCCCCGCCCCGAATGGGGCGAAAAAAACCCGCCCCGATGGGTTGGCAGGGCGAGGGTGCCCCGCCCCGACCCGATTAGTAAAAAAAAAAAAAAATTAAACGTTGTTTATTTAATTTTGGACATTGTGTTGTTTTCATTGTTTAGTTTAGATATTGATATAATTATTTTAAATATTATTTGTCTTGGATTATAAAATTTTGAATTGTATTTACTTGGAAATTTTTGGTTTAAAAAAAAAAAAACTAAATGAGGCATTAAACGGGGCAAAAATACACTCCGCCCGCCCCGTCAAAGGCGGGGCGGGGCGGGGGCGGGGATTGGCGGGGCGAGGGTACCCCGCCCCGAACCCTCCCCGTTGCCATCACTAAATTTGATTGGTAACTATATAATATTAAATGTAATGTCACATAATTCATTTAATTGAGTCTATTAAATATCGTCATCTGGTATTAGATGACATTATTGTATCCGAAATGATTGAACGTAAAATGTCTATAGATGGCTTTTTAAGTCTTTCGTCAATTTTTAGGAGAAGGGCATACGTGTTTTCTTACAAATTGTTACAATAAATTGATCGAAGAATAGTTATTTTGCAATCTTACACCGCTTTTAATAGCATTAAAGGTATTCAGTTTTTGCTCATTATCATACTTATGTTTCAATTATTATTTTTTATCGTCGCAATCTTATTATTAACCTTATATTAATTAACACATTTTGTTCCTAATGACATTTTCGTCCAAAAATTTTGTTATGAGCCTGTAAAAAGATTTATTTATATTTTTAAATAAGGGAAAAAAAAAAAAACTAAATACAAATACGGCGGAATGGTTGGCCTTCGATAAGTGCATTTTATTTATTGTTAAATTGTGAGAATATTGACTTGATTTTAGGTTAAATTATGTTCTTTATTGGTAAAATCTCAATTTGGATGCACTTAGATGAAATTGGAGTGAAATAGACTATTTTGAGTTATTTTGGAGCAATTAAGGATTAAATGGATTGCATGGGAGTAACAAGTAGTATTAAAAGAGCACTGGAAAGAAAATCAAATGATTCGGGGTGAAATCCAACTTTTGAAAAGTTTGAGAACTAAATTGCACAATTCTAGAACTTGGGACGTACCAATTTTGAATGGTTATGAAGTTTCAAGTATCAATTTGAAAGATTTTCAAAGTTTCAACATTAAAATTGAAATTTATGATTAAAAATGATCAAAATTGGATAGAAACTAGATTTGGAGACCAACTTGAAACAATTCTAGAAGTTGAGGGCCAACCGTGGTTAGGGATATCAACAAGTCAAGCCAAAACTCGAAACTTGAGCTCAATTCATGTAAAAATAATTTGGACTTTTTTTGGTCCGAGTTGAGCCGAGTTTTTGCTCGGCCAAAAATTCTAGGCTCAACTCAAACTTTCGGCTCTAGTCTAATCGAGCTAGTCGAGCGGGCTTGTGATTTTTTATTTTTTATTTTAAGGCAGTGTTGCCTACTGCCTTTTTATTGCAAGTAGCTACTACGTGCCTGCTACAGACAGACAGTTACGTATAGCTGCTAAAGTTTTAATTTTTTTTTAATAAATTTGCTTATGGGTCGAAAATGGCTCTTGACACGGGTCGGCTCGTATGGTTCGTCCCGAGCCTAGCTATCTCAGGTTTTTCACGAGTCGAGCCATGGGCCGCCTAAGTCGACGAGCCAAATTAACACCCCTAACTGTGGTCTTGGCTTGTTTTCCTACTTATGTCAAGGTTTGCGAACCCGCTATCGGGCCACGGTCCAGCCCATCCAATCGGCAATGTTGTTTTTATGATTTTTTTTATTTTTAAAAGTTTTCTTTATTCCTTTTGACTCATTTTAAGAAGTACAACTCCTGAAAATATTCCTCTTCTATATATATATACACACATTGTTTAGGTCACAAAAATGTGGTTACGCCATGGAGATTTAGAGAGAAAAGGGAGAAAAAAGTCGAGGTTAAAATCAAGAAACTAGGTTTTGAAGTTCTTGACTTGGTGAATAAGATTTTTATTTTTTATTTTTTGTGCAAAATCGTCATCTTTTTTTCTTTTTTTCCTTCAAACTCAATGATGAACTTCAATCTATTTTCTTTTTCCTTGATGTGTAACTAAATGATTAGTTGGGATGAACGAATATAACATAGTTTTTTAACATTAAATTTTAATATAAAATTCTGATTTTTAATTGATGCTTGTGAATTATTTTTACTTCCATTTTTAATACTTTGAATTATTTGATCTCCAATTCATTGATTGAGAGCAATAATTATACCAAAATAGAGTTATTTACTTAGACCATGTAGTAAAAAACTTGAATTTGGATAAAATGATATAGATACGATTTTGTGATTGTCACGATCATTAATTGAATTCTTTGATGATTGAACATTCTTGATTAAGGCTGATTCACATAGATATATAGCGTGTTGACTTAATTGAATATGATTGGTTTGAACTCCATGGAGGTAAATCAATTAATTTGGAAGAATTCAATCAGGTACACGTAATTAATTGTTATCAAAATTGGTAATTAAGATTAAGGGGATAGTTACGGTGAATTCATAAATCCTAACACTCTAACCATCATATAAAAATCCCAAATTATCTTCTTGTGCGCTTTTTAATTTTTTTGTAGATTTATAATAAAAACTAAAAAATTATTTATTTTCAATCAAAATGAAATTAATCATAATAAAATCAACAATCAGATAGTACTACTCGTAATAACGATAATTCGAATTTTTAAATCCACTTTATTACTTGTCATGATTTGTATAGTTGCGTGATATAAATCAACAACACCCTTCATTTCAAAGCAAATTAATGTAATATTTGGATACAAATCACAATTAGAGAATAAATATGTTAATTAATGAAAGATTTAGAATAAAAATGTAATTAACTCACTACGAGGGGATCTTTTTTTTCTGTTTTAAGAAAAAGAAAATCTTATGGATAAAAGGAAGAAACATAAATGCAAGTATAAGCAAAAGTTGAGGATCTTAAATGCAATTAAAATGTAGGGCAACGAAATAAAAATGTTGTATTAATATAATTACCTTTTACCGAATTTTTGTTGCAAGTATGGAAAGAGAATTGTCTAGAACTTATTTTCATCAAAATTGTCAATTAAATGTGTTTTATTGACTTAATTTTTAATATGAAAAATGTTATACTTTTTCGTAAAGTTGAGTTTTTGATATGTGTGAACTGTCTAGAAAATAAAAAATTATCTCCATAAAGAAAATATTTTCCTCATTTTTGAGTAAAACATAGTCACTGTGGCCAACTTTACAGAATTATTTTCCATGGAAAAAAATGTCAATCGAACAGTCCAAAAATAGTAACATAGGTGCAAAAAAAAAAAAAATGGACATTTTTCATGAAAAGTAAACCCAATCAAACTATACCCTTATTTAAAAAATTGAGAATCAACTTGCCCTTCTTCATAAGTCGAATTTGCAGTTAGGTTAGAAAATTGAAGACTGATTGTGTCAACTTTTCAGAACATATTTCATCTTTGCTCCTTTTTCATGAGAACAAAGTTCTTTATCACAAGTTTTTTCATTTAAATTATTTGGTTATTACTTAGATAGTTTAATGAATTATTTGGTTACCAATGCTAGTGAGGTTGAAGTGATATTTAGCCCCTATTTAATAAAAATTAAAATCAACCATTAATTTTAACCACACATTTTATAGAACTCAAAACTTATCAACCACATATTTTATTAATTTTTATCAAAATCTGCTAAAAATCTAATTTTAATTTTTACCAAACAGTGTCGTAATATTGAAGGAGAATCCATTATTCCAACTAATGAGACTTTTTACTAAGCCTCTTCGGCTCTTCCTATCATCCAAATCAAATGTGACCTACATCTTGGGTTAGGTTAGTATATAAACGCACGAATGTATGCCTAACTCTCACTTCTTTGCAAGAAACGACACCAAACTCTCCCTAAAACTTTCTCAAAAACTCTCTAAAAACATAATCCAATTAAATTAAGGAAGAAGAACTTGAAGGAAAAGGATTAAGAAGCCATTAACCAAGCTTAGGTATTTATTATTTTTTTAATCTAATAAAGAAACCTACCTACAGAGGCCTTTAACCCATAAAGAAATCTCCATAGTCAACTTGAAGAAGGTCCAAATAGTTGAGACCCTTAGGGAAGAAGAGCCATAGTTCATTTTAGGTTCTGCTAAGAAAACTTAATCCAAGTACCATCAGAAAAAATCTTTCTTATTAAGGATATTGGGATCTCGTATCGATATTGAAAAATATAGAATGTATCAGATTCTAGTTTTACAGCAGCAGAAATGAGTTTTCATTATTTCAGATGATCCAAGTACCCCATATATAGTGGTGGAGATAGACTTTTTGTACTGTGGGGTCAATAATTAAAATACAATTTTTTTTTAAATAACATAATATTAATGAAAATAAGTCAATATACTACTAAAGCTGTAGCCTACGCATTTTCATACTTTGTTACGAGTCAAGGATGGAAGTAAGATTTTACAGGAAACTGAAATTGAAATTTGTAGACAATAATTCATTCTAAATATCAATTTTTTAACAAATTGTCACCCAAAGAACAAATCTAATTATGCCTAAGAGGCCAAATATTTTTGTTAATCTTCGAAATTGCCCAAATCTTGAACTCCAAAAAATCCTTCATCTAAAATACGAATTTCAACGACATCCTCATCTCCCCAATCACATCCAACCCTCAAAATCATACAAAATCAAATATATAATATAGAAAAATGAAAATAAATCACTTATTAGTTTTTGAAACTATTTTCTCTCTATTTCTTCACCACTAAATTCACATTTAAAGAATTTTTAAAGTCAAAACTAAATAATTCATTTCACTAACAAATAGAAATCAAATAAACAAATAAAATGGACCCTCATTGAGCATAAGCAAGAAATTTACACTTGAAAAATAAAAATTTGTGAGGTCACTTGACTCCACATGACCCCATGTGGATCTGCCCATGTCCAGATAGGATTTGTACATTGAGGGTCGATTTTATTTAGTTTTGGTCATCTGGACCCTTTCATGCAAATGAACCTCATTCAGATGTCTCATCAGTTGACAACGTAAGCTGGTTACAGATCTTTAGAAGATAAGTCACATATTCATATAAATTAGTCACAGAAAGTTTATTTTTCAAACTGTTCATATCAAATTAATCAAATCACACACATTACTGGAAACAATGCAGGTCGTGGAACAATTGAGGAAGGAACTAACCGTGCAAATGGTTGAACTTATCTCAAAGAACGATGTATTGACTGTTCAAATAGTTGAGATGAGGTCACATTTGACATCCACACATGTTGAACAAATGCGGAAGATTGATGACATTGTGCAAAAACAGAATGGAATTCGAAGTGACATGCTAGAAATCGGGACTAACATGCAGTTCATGTCTGAGTTTATAACTGCACTGATATCTAGTACTATGGAAGAAATGTTGAAAAAACTCGATGACAGTTCCAGAGATGATCAAGAAGGTCCAGCTGTGAAGGAGTCTGAAAAGCCTGCTGCAGTAAGTATGATATATTTATTTTGTTTTTTGAATGAAGCACGGGTTCATTTTAATTTACAAGTTTGCTCTACTTTCAGACCAAAGAGGTTAGTCTGAGTATGGACAAGAAAGGCAAAAGGAAGATGACTCATGATGACGACCCTGAGATCCAACTCACTATGCTGCCTCCTTCATTTGATTTGGGTCTTGGATTTACGCAAGATGAACCGCAGACTCCAGTTGACTCCAAAACAGTTCAGCAACAAATCTTATCCACAGAGGCAAAGGTACACTCTAATTTTGTACACTTTCACGATCTCTTTTTTGTAGTCCATGCAAGTTCACATATGTGAACCTGTGCTATGAACATGGTTACACTCAACTAGCATTTGTAAATAGGCATTAGGTTAGGATTCCATACAGGTCACATATGTCAATTGGCATTAGGTCACCAGTCCAGGTAGGTCACATATGTGAACTTGTCATTAGGCCCCCAGTCCAGGCAGGTCACAGATGTGAATATAGGATTTGATCCCCACACCATGCAGGTCACAGATGTCAATTAGCATTTAATCACTAGTCCAAGCAGGTCACAGATTTGAACTTATCATTAGGTCCTCCGTCCGGGCAGGTCACAGCTGTGCATATAAGATGTGATTCCCAGTTTATGAAGGTCACAGATGTCAATTGGCATTTAATCACTAGTCCGGCAGGTCATAAATGTGTCTGTTTGCTAGGTCACGAGGTACAGGAAGGTCACAAATGTAGTAGGTCATGAGTCCGCGCATTTTACCGAAGTAGAATTACACCAACAAGCTGCAATATTTTAACGTTCATCAATATGCAGGTATCCCCGATGTCTGAACCCAGTTCAAGATTACCAATGAAGAGGGTGTCCGACCAAAGATACTATAATCTCCATTCATTGCTGATGAAGGAAAATGTCTCAAGCAATCTGATAATGTTTTGATTTTTGAGCATTACTCCCGCAACGCAGAACATGCCGATGTTGCTACATTCTAAGGTTGGTTCCAACATAGATACAAATCGAGAAATAAGTAAGTTCAATTTCTACTAATGAGGCTATTTAACACCTGACTATAAATAATATCTGATGGACCATCACTCATTTACAGGAAACCGTTCAACGATACTGATGATCATATCATTCCTCCTTTTGTGTTTGGTCCGTTCAAAGTGGGAAGTAAAACCTAGTTCTATGAGCTCGTGAATTCTGAGTCCTCCCTCAGCAGCACGGTAAGGATGAGTATATACACATTTTCTCACATAATGACTGTAACTGAAGTCACAGGTTGCACCAATAAGATGCAGTTTATATCCATGTCTCGTAATCGAAAATATTTTTTCCTTATACCACAGCATATGGACATTTGTTTCTACTATATCCGCCAGTTGGCAAGATGTGGAAAGGGTGTCAAGTTCAAGGCAACCACGACGGATTCCTAGTTCCAGATGAAGATAAAAAACATCTATTCAGAGTTCCTAAAAGATCCTACTGTTGTGCTTTCAGAGCCCAGTCTCGTAGATGTTACAAAAGGTAGCATACCTTTAAGCTCTCCCTGGGACACAGTGGATGTTGTCCTGATGCCCATTATACCAACAAACAAGGCACACTGGATGCTTGCTATCTTGGAATTCAGCACACACACTCTGCACGTGTTCAACTCTACTGGGAAGACATGCCATAACTTCCTTGTTCGTCTTGGCATTGAACCGTTTGTGAAAATTATTCCATATCTCTTGAACTCCATCGTTTTTCGAAAAAAGCACATTAACTACAATGGTGACGATCGTATGAACTTGAGGTTAATGATCGACTTGCCTCAACAGAAGAACGTGTTAGTCTGTGACCGAATGTTTTATTTCAAATTGTTTTGAGCATGTTCCATACCTATTAATATCAGTTACTTTACGTTCAGGCATGACTGCGGCATCTTCACCATTTAAATATGCTGAGTACATAATACATGACGATAAGGATTCCATGCCGGTGAAATTTGACGCAGTGAGATGTAGGCTGGACATAGCATCAAGGCTATATAAACATCGGGGTATATACAAGCCTATGAAAACGGGGAAAAGTAAAAAAGGAGACAAGATTGTAATTGACTGATGGATAGATTTTGATCTTTATTTTGAAATGTTGAATGCAGTCTGTAAAGTGTCTGATTACTTCTTTTCCTTCATTTTTTTCGGTTTTGGTTTGGATGAGAATTAGTTGAACAATGAACATTTTCAAATTGGTTACATCAATATATGAAAGTTTCTTTCTTTTCTGTCATTACTTGTTCACAAGTTGCCGAGACGTCACAGTATGGATGGAATACGGTGATGCACTTTGTAAGGTCATAGGATATATCATGTTACATTTAACGTGTCTGTGACCTTGGGTTAATACAGGTCACAGATTTGTGTATGAGGTCACACATAGATATATCAGGTCACATATAGGAATATTAAGTAACATATTTGTATTTCAGGTCATAGATTGGTATGCCGGTCACATTTGCCACATGTTCATGTCACAGACACCCCATTCGACACTAGAAACATTTGCAGTTATATCCAGAAGTTATGGGGCTCAATTACAAGCTCTTTAAGATTTATTTAGGTCACATTTTCATAACTTAACACATTTTACTTGCCTTATGGTAAACATATGAAGTCACAGATCGGTATATCAGGTCACATATTGGTATTTCAAGCAATATATTTGTATATCAGGTCACATATTGGTATGTCTGGTCACATATGCACCAATTCAGGTCACAAATACCTTATTCCCCTTGGGAAGCATTTGCAGTTATATCCAGAATGTTACCGGCCTCAAATACAATCTATTTAACGTTTATTTAGGTCACATTTTCATCACTTAATACAACTTACTTGCCTTACGGTAAACATATGAAGTTGGTCACACAGTGAGCTTTTTACAGGTCACAGTTTATATTTTGTTCATTGATTGCTGTATTCACTGAGATGCTGACAGGTCACAGATCATACTGGTTACATGTATGCACATCACAGATGAACAAAAAAGTCACATGTTATTTTGGTCACAAATTCATTGCTTACATATGAATTAATAACTGGAGAACATATTAATAAAATGTAAAAGAATATCTCAAATTGTTATGCCTAGGATCTAATTTTGACTTGATGGAACCAAGTTTATGTATCTTCTGTGATTGTGACCATGTCTTCCACAACGTCCACATTTCATAGTCGATTTCCTTTCACTAGATGACATTCTCCTCTTTTCAGTGGGTCTACCAGAACTCCTTTTTTGATAAGGAGCTAATACAATTGCTGGTTGCAAGTCTACAGGTGTGGTCCATTCCTTCGGATCTCCAACTAGAATCACGAAGTTTTGGTACGAATTCATGTATGCATCTTTTGTGTAATAATAAGAACAATAGTCATATGGATCCCTCTTGGTGTGCGCGATCACAGCCAGTGCATGTGGACACGAAAATAGATCAACTTGAAACATCCGGCATGTGCATGTACGTTGATCTATATCTGCGTCAAATGACGTGTGTTCGTCTTTGACTGAAAATAGGGATTGATTCACAGGTAACACATATAGGAAAGGTTAAACATCTAAAATATATTAAATCAAATTCGTATATTTAAGTCACAGCAAAATGATTTAGGTCACATAACTATTTATCAGAATAGACTTATTCAGTTTCATATGAAAATGAAAAAGATACCCTCATTTTCCTCAAATTTGTGCCTGTTTTCCTCATAAGTTTCTCGTAATTTTGTGTCAACCTCGTGAACGTGCCACGTGCATCCTCGTTATGTTTACAAAACCAAGTTTGTAAAGTTTGTCTCAAAGATTCTAATAAAGACACGATGGGGTAATTCTTTACTGCTTTCGTGACCGCGTTGACTGATTCCACTATATTTGAGATCATTGTAGAATACCGATTTGCTGGCATGTGAAACCATGACCACTTCTCAAGTCCAACCTCCTCCTAAGAAGACCAACCAAGTATCAAAGTTGTCTTATGAACTACATATGTGGTCATGTTTTAAATGTATGTAAATTGAAAAGTAGTACATTACCAGGTATCGCCTAATCTTTCCGTTCATCATGTCGAGCTGGTACATGTTGTATTCAAACTCGGCTAATGTATATGATTGGACAGCCGAATTGAAAGCCTGCGTTATGTTGTGAACTGATTTACCGTAGTATGATTTCAAATTCTGCAACAAATGATATGAACAAATCCTATGACAGGTTCTAGGATAAACATGATCTATAGCATTCTTGATACTAATATGGCGATTTGATACGAAACACAAACCATTTCTTTAACCATAAGCCTTCTTCAAGTTCTCGAAAAATCATGTCTAAGATCTATTATTCTCGCTATCTCCAACCCCAAATGCAAGAATAAAAATGCTGTTATTTGTATCATGTGTACATGCTGTGAAGAGAGTACCCCCATAGTGTTCATTCAAGTAGGTACCATCAACCACAATTACTGGTATGCAATGCTTCCAGCCTTGAATTGATGTACCAAGGGCCATGAAGCAATATTTAAACCTCCTGTGACTATCGAGCTCCAGTGTTGTGACTGTTCCAGGGTTCCTTTGTTCAAGCATGTGAAAGTAGCTAGGTATCTTACCAAATGACTCAATTGGATCACCCCTTATGATTTTTACAGTTTGCTTACGAGATCTCCAAGCCTTGGAATAGTTCATCGAAACACCATACGTATGAAAAATATCGCTACATATATTCTTTGGAGTGTAGATAGTATGTGATGATGTGTACTTGTACTTAATACTAGATGAAATTACGGAACTGGATAATTGCATGTGATTATGTTTGAATCATATATGTGACCATTTGCAATCTTCCTAATCTTAAATAGTCTTGATTTATCCCATTTGGAAGACCTGTACATCCA
Organism: Fraxinus excelsior; assembly: GCA_019097785.1. Classification (NCBI taxonomy): domain Eukaryota; kingdom Viridiplantae; phylum Streptophyta; class Magnoliopsida; order Lamiales; family Oleaceae; genus Fraxinus; species Fraxinus excelsior. Next base: position 6,476,994 of record CM032635.1, read on the forward strand.
GGTACATCTATCATGTAAACACTTGATAACGTACTCCTTCTTGTCCGAATGAACAACCACAAATTCGAACATGTTTCGTATTGCAAACAAAGAAAGACTCAATTTGAGAACATTCTTATCATGAAATACCCGTCCTTCCTCTACATCTTTCAGATCAGCAATAGTTACAACTGTGACTTCTTGTTCCAATATGTGACCTCTTGGTTGAATAGTTGCATCACATATATCTGAAACCATATGCTGTAATGAAAACTCTCTGGTAACGTGTACATCAGTTGGAATTGCAATAGATTGTTGACCAATGTCTGTGACCTCAATGCGTAATAGGTATTTAGAAGGATCATGATCCATACCTTTTAGAGTAATAGTACATTACTATCACTTCTTATTATAACCGGTGGTAAATCAAGAATCAGTACATACGACTACCTTCGTATAATCCAAATTGAACTCTGTTATTACGGTATCCACAAGCTTACTATAAGTGCAATTACGATCCAGCAGAACCACCGACATTTGGGATCCATTCAGCAAACAGGCGTGTACATACATCATTTCTGCAATGTTGAAGAAATATTATGAATATTAATACCAAATTGGCTCAGGTCACATATGTCTTCTGAGTCACATATGTCCTCAAACTCCAATCTAATCCAACAATACGATCAAAATTGTTCTATGACCTGATAGTAACACCTGTGACCTCTGGAACTGCAGTTAGAATGCCGTTAATATGAAACGAGAGGGATTCCGTTGGAACGAAGCCGAAATGATGTTTTTGGGACGTTATTTGGTATTTTAGGAAGTCTTAATTGGAAGTGTAATTAATGGAAGGTAATGTAACAGAAAAATCCCGGTTCTGTAAGACGGGGGAAGATTGATTTGTTAATATATGAATTAATATTTAACTAATTACTAATTACTTGACTTTTGCAAGGAGGAAACTTAATTCATGATTATTGATTTTGTCATAGTAAATGTTTGACCCATGAATTTTTCCCAGCTAACAATCCACAATAAAATCAAACCAATTAAATAATTGGTCCAATTACTCCAACAACTCAATAAACACAACAAACTCACAAAAGAAGCTAGATTGCAACCCAAACAAATTAACATTCAAAAGCAGTCCACACTAAATAACAAAGGCATAATTACAAAAATCAGGTGTAAAATTTACACCAATTCAAAAATCAAGGACCAAACTTTATTTTTCAAAAATCAGGTAATATATAAAATTCTAACCCTAATTTTTCACATTTCACCATCTTCTCTCTCTCTCTTCCCCCCCTCCCCTCTCTTCCTCACCGCCCACTTCTCCCCCTCCCTTCCCCTCCCCTCCCCCATCATTTCTGCCGGCAGCAGCTTGATGCCGCTGCAAGCAGCAGCAAGCGGCTGCCGGCAGCAGTTGCCAGCGGCGGTCGCGAGCAGCAGCGACCGCCGTTGCAAGCAGCAGCCGACCGCTGCTGCCGGCAAGCAGCTTGCCACCGCCAGCTTGCCGCCGCTCGCAGATCTGGGCGGATGTGGCGGCTGTAGATCTGGGCGGATGTGGCGGCAAGCTGCTGCCTGTAGTGGTCTTGTGGTGGTCTTGTGCCGGCAAGCTGCTGCCTGTAGTGGTCTTGTGGTGGTCTTGTGCCGGCAAGCTGCTGCCTAATGGCGACTGGTGGTGGTGGTGTTGGCAGTCTGGTGGTGGTGTTGGCAGTCTGGTGGTGGTCTTGTGGTGCTGTCATGGCGCCGTTTCCGGCGGTGGTGCGTTTTTGGCGACGGTGGTGTGTTTCTTTGGCGGTGGTGGCGGCTGCAGTTGGGCATGGTGCTACGTGCAGTGGTGGTGGTGGTGGCGGCGGCCATAGTGATAGCGGTGGTAGTCTGTGACCAAATATTTGGTTATCTGTGACCAAATGTCTGTGACCTGTGACCTAAAAATGTAATAATACGTGACTGGAAAATAATCTGTGACCAACTAATTTAAAGATCTGTGATCTCGAAATAATATGTGACGTATAGTTTTTTTGATCTGTGACCTCAAATAATCAAATTTGACGATATGTGACCATTAAATAAATCTGTAACTTATAATTATGAATATGTGACCATTAATCACAAACTGTGACTTTATTATCATTATTTAATAAATATTTTTAATTAATTAAATTTATACCTGATTTTTGAATTTTCAAACTATTTACCTTATTTTTGAATTGAGGTAAAGAAAACACCTTAAATATGAATTTTTCCCAATAACAAACCTAATATAACAAGCCCAATAAACTAAATATTCAAACTCAACCTTTTGCCTAATTACAATGTCAACAATAGGACCATTACCCATTCCAAGCCCATTAAACTTTCATTCCCAGCTAATACTATAACCCAAGCCCAATTAATCTCATCACAAATTAAACCAACCCAACAAATAAATACCCAGCCCATTAACCCATCAATCCAATAAACTAAACTGGCCCAAAACCTCAACCTTCATCTTCTTCCTAACCTAACCAAATTTGACTCCAACATTCTTCCAACCGCTGCTCTCATCTTCTCTTCCTGTCAACTACTCTCCTCTTCTCTCCGTATATGCGTGTATATAATCAATTCAACCTCTGCCTTTTGTTTTTCTTCTTCCCAAATCTATAACTCTCCGCCGTTGGCCTCTACCATTAACACCGACCAACCCATTTAACGAGCTCCATCATCCACATACCCACTGTTGGAGATATTACACCGATAAATGTGCACGTTATATTCAAATTAATACGTACCGTGTTATACTCGTGAAATCGAAATAGAATTCGACTTACCGAAATCTGATTTGAGAAGATAAAATAGTGATTTATCGACTTCGAATATAATAATATGGATTCTTCACTTCCCAATATGAGTGAACACATGTTGTTCTTCAATTCAAACCTTATCATGAAATCAAAAGAATAGTTAGTTACTTTCCGAAATCAAAATACTAGATTAGAATGAAATCGGAAAAAGAAAGAGGAGATGCAAGTGATGCAATCGGTCGAGGCAAGTGTTTGACACTTTGTCCTTAAGATGAATTTGCCCCGCATCGGTGCTAACGGTTTCTTGACAATCATCTCCCAAGATACAACGACCACCGTCTAGCCATAGGAGCACTCCAAATGGCTTAGACCAACGAACTCGAACGGAGTTCCCTCTCTACCATAACCATGATTTTGATGCAAGAAAAATCACTTCTACAAAGTGTTTTATGCAAAACTAAAATAAAACATGAATTGGAATAATATGGAACTATCAATTGAATTTGTTCCTCTTCTTTTTTCATATTTTCCCATATCAAATTCAAACATGTGGGGATCCCTTATATAGTAGTTGGAACATCCATACCAAGAGACACATCTCTTAGAATTTATTTCTCTCCATAAAGAGACACAATTACATCTCTAAAGAGACACAATTACATCTCTACATAAAGAGACAATTATTGAAAATAATACCACAAGTTATGATCTCCAAGAGTCATAATCCATATGAAAAGACACATCTTTTCATCTACATATTTTCTAGAATATTTCACAATATTCCATATAATTTTCCAATAATTCAAAATTTGGCTTAATTTCTCATTATTACACCGATAAATGTGCACGTTATATTCAAATCAATACGTACCGTGTTATACTCGTGAAATCGAAATAGAATTCGACTTACCGAAATCTGATTTGAGAAGATAAAATAGTGATTTACCGACTTCGAATATAATAATATGGATTCTTCACTTCCCAATATGAGTGAACGCACGTTGTTCTTCAATTCAAACCTTAGCATGAAATCAAAAGAATATTAGTTACTTTCCGAAATCAAAATACTAAATTAGAATGAAATCGGAAAAATAAAGAGGAGATGCAAGTGATGCGATCGGTCGAGGCAAGTGTTGACACTTTGTCCTTAAGATGAATTTGCCCCGCATCGGTGCTAACGGTTTCTCGACAATCATCTCTCAAGATACAACGACCACGTCTAGCCATAGGAGCACTCCAAATGACTTAGACCAACGAACTCGAACGGAATTCTCTCTCTACCATAACCATGATTTTGATGTAAGAAATAATCACTTCTACAAAGTGTTTTATGCAAAACTAAAATAAAACATGAACCTGAACGAGATTATTGGAATGTGATAATTAATTGTGAATTTGTTCATTTGATATTCACTAATCTGTGCATCCAAGTGTCTTTCTATCCGAAAGTGAATGTGCTTTTCTCGAGGCAGTTTATTAGGTGGTGAATCTTCATTTTTTTTAAAATGTATTTTCAAACCAAATATGATGAAGTGTGTGAATTTCCCATGATATTGATATTCCTAGTCACGACATGTATTGACTAAGATGGAATAAATTCCTTTTATTGGAATATGAAAGATTATTCATTTTATTGGAATATAATGATAGTCTCAATTAATTTGATGAAATTAAATGAGATGATTTATGCAAATATGACAAAATGCGATTTATTCTAATTGTATTAAGTGGAAATCATTATTTGATAATGAGATTTAAGCCACTTAATTACTTGAAATTCGTAGAATATTATGAAATATTCTAGAATCGATTTGGATGGAAAGATATGTCTTTTCATATGAAAAATCATGACATTTGGTATGATTAATTTTCAATTGGTATATTTCTTCATAGAGATTAATACGAAGAGGTGCGTCCTCTCATTGGGTTGTTATTTGAAAACACAACCGATGGATGATTCGTTCATTAAATTTGAACATGGTGAATAAGTATTATTTAACATGAAATAATACTATTTCGTGAAATGTCACAAATGTGATATTTGTTGGGAGAAGTTGCAATTCTTGTGAATCAAGATGCTTAGTCTTCTTCATTGTTGAATTCGATTTCAATTGTGGAACCAATTAAATTGGTATATGTTCTGAGAACATTGTTGGTCTATGTGATGGCCTTAATTTAATTTGGATGATCAAATTAAAAGATAGTTGGATTGAAGTACATTGTATACTATTTCAATTGAAATAAATTGTGGATTGATGACCACTTTGAAAGTACTTAAACTTTCATGAAGCATTCGATATGGACATTATCTATTCGATAAATGAATTGAACTATGAGTGAGTTGATGAACTCTAAGTTCAAAAGTATAATCCAAAAATGTGGGGGTTAACATTAATGGTTGCGAACTTATATGTAAAGTTCAAAACTTGTGGATGCAACTTTACTAGATTACACATGCATTCCTAATTGAGGAGTTGTGGGGGTAATTTATGTTAAAAGTTATAATTTTCTATACCTTATAATCATAGAAATGTATCTATAAAGGTGGAAAGGATAGAAAACTTTTATATTGATTATAAGGATGATATACACTAAGTCTAAAGTGGATGAAATTGGATAAAAATCAATTATGGTGTTTGTTTGGATATGCAAGATCAATTAGAATATTTGAAGAATATTCATTGTTGTTTGGAATTTATAAAGCTTTAGATAAAGCTAGTTAGAAGCATGTAGTTTCATGAGAGGATTTCTTGGTGGTGACATGTTGTATTTATTAAATCAATCAATCGTTGATTAGCTATATTTGATGAGACACTAAGTCACATGTAATGGTAAGTCTAGACGTATAAGTCGTAGACATAATATCATTAAGCAGTCAATCTCAATGGTGTAAACTCGTGGTACCTTTAGAGATTTACCGAGAGATCAAGAATACTGCATATCGCGGGAATGAGCTTAAAGCCTACGACGTAAGAGTCTTTGTGATGGTAACCCTACCTTGTTGACTGGAGATCCCAAGATCTTGGTTCAAAGGGAAAACTAAGTCATGAAGATTCCATGAAGCACTTAGGAAATTATTTCCTAACTCATTCCTATGATATTAAAGTGCTTTCTGCCGAATGATTGAAAGGTTAAGATACACTTTTAATGATTCCTATAACTTGATTCAGTCAAGTGGAGTATGACATAATACTCTTAATAGGAGGTCACCTATATAAGTGTGAAGTGGGGTCGCTTCTATGAGAATGTTTCAAAGGCTTGAATTCTCTAAAGCACTTATGAAATCCAAGAGTTGTTCAGGGCCAAAATGAACACAACAGTGAGAACCATGAACGGTTTAGGGAAGACATTGTGTGAGTACTGTTGTCTTGGGTTACACCAACGGCTGAATGGTTCAAGACATCACGTTCACCAATTAGCCAGTAAGTCCGATAGTATTTCACTAAGGGAGGTTCAAGGCCAGAAACTACCTTCTCTGATGCAGTGTTTTTCCGCCCTCTCTCTACTAGTGTCTGCATAGTCATTTGCATTAATTTTCATTCATGTGGGGGATTGTTGGAAATGTGCTATTTGGTGAATGAGAAATTAAGCCAAATTTTGAATTATTGGAAAATTATATGGAATATTGTGAAATATTCTAGAAAATATGTAGATGAAAAGATGTGTCTTTTCATATGGATTATGACTCTTGGAGATCATAACTTGTGGTATTATTTTCAATAATTGTCTCTTTATGTAGAGATGTAATTGTGTCTCTTTATGAAGAGATATAAATTCTAAGAGATGTGTCTCTTGGTATGGATGTTCCAACTACTATATAAGGGATCCCCACATGTTTGAATTTGATATGGAAAATGAAAAAGAAGAGGAACAAATTCAATTGATAGTTCCATATTATTCCATTTCATGTTTTATTTTAGTTTTGCATAAAACACTTTGTAGAAGTGATTTTTCTTGCATCAAAATCATGGTTATGGTAGAGAGGGAACTCCGTTCGAGTTCGTTGGTCTAAGCCATTTGGAGTGCTCCTATGGCTAGACGTGGTCGTTGTATCTTGGGAGATGATTGCAAGAAACCGTTAGCACCGATGCGGGGCAAATTCATCTTAAGGACAAAGTGTCAAACACTTGCCTCGACCGATTGCATCACTTGCATCTCCTCTTTCTTTTTCCGATTTCATTCTAATCTAGTATTTTGATTTCGGAAAGTAACTAACTATTCTTTTGATTTCATGCTAAGGTTTGAATTGAAGAACAACATGTGTTCACTCATATTGGGAAGTGAAGAATCCATATTATTATATTCGAAGTCGATAAATCACTATTTTATCTTCTCAAATCAGATTTCGGTAAGTCGAATTCTATTTCGATTTCACGAGTATAACACGGTACGTATTGATTTGAATATAAAGTGCACATTATCGGTGTAATATCTCCAACACCCACCACATACGCTTGACATACAATCGACTATCATGACCCACCCATTTCAAACCATATTCTCGCCTCCTGCTCACACCAAGACAACACAATTGTAAACAAAGACACCGGCATGCTCCTTTACTCCAAGGACCGTCCAATCCAATGTTCCGTTCTTGACCCCTGATTTTGGATGCCAAGAATTCAACACGATAGCTTCACCTTCGGGGGCCCTTTGACCACCCACAACAAGGAGTGCCTCACCGCAGGCTTTAAAAGCAAGACCCCAACCATTTGATGCGTAGGCCTTGACAAGAAGGCTTCCTAGTGCATCCCACGAGTTCTTCATTTTGTCATACTTCTTTACAATGTTTGTTAAATATTCGACTGCATAAAGTTGGTTGTCAACAACTGCAACAAGTGGAGGTGCCTGAGCAGCTCTATTGACGTTAGGATACATGCCTTCAATTTTCTTCCACTTTCTTATTTTAAGATCAAGCTCCTCCCCACAAGTTATGGAATCAGTATGACTAGTCAGCCCACTAATTACGTAGAATTTTCCGTCCATGAAAAACCCAGAGCACAATCTACGGGGAGTATGCATGCTCGGTAACATTTCCCATTTACCAGTCAAAGAGTCATAAAGCTCTACGAATTTCAACATGTTCCCATTCTTGTCATTCCCTCCCGGCTATAATAGCAATTAAGCAAAGACTACCAGACGTAAATAGACAACAAGGACGATTCATCCCTTCACACTTCACCCAATCATGACCAGTAGAGCTATACTTCCAAATGGCAAAATCAGACAACTCATGTCCAAAGACCAGCAGCTGATTTCCCACTGCTAATGACTCATTGTCAGCATAATTAAAACACTCATCACACAGGATCTTTGGTAATCTCATCCATTTCTACCTAAACGGGTCAAATGCATCCCACTCCCTTGGATCACAAACCATATATACCCAATGCTCAACAAACCCAAGTTGCCTCCTCACCTCATACAAATATCCACTTTTAATTAGTGAATTAAACCTCGCACTTGAGCACGATAATGAAGCATAATCCGATCTACGAGGCCGAGCAAGACACATTAATGCAACGTCATCGTGCAAACCAAGAGGATAAGAATCACTTGATCCAAAAATTCAACGCCGACAGCATCCTATCGCAATCGACCCTGATATTTCCAGCACGCAATCGTACTCTTACCGCTGCCTTTTTCAAACGCCATCAATTCTTCAATCGCACTCTTACAGCTGCTTTGTTCCATAGTTCAGATAGTAGATTGGTATAAGCAAATTCAATTTGAACCACAATCAAATCTCACTGTCATATATATTATTTCCCAATAACTACTCAAAAGATTGACCAAACTTCGACTGACAATGTAATGAACCAAGTTTTATATATTCAAATCGCAGCGCTACCAAAAAGAAAATTGCTTAGTATTTTAATTATTAAGAAATTTGTGTATGAATAGTTTACACAAAATTTATTATACTTTAATTAATAATAAAATCCAATTGTTTTGCATAATTAAATAGGTTGATAACACCATATAAAATTTTAGTGCAAGATAGTGATTCGATCCAGTAAAACATACCATCAATATTTTATTCTTAACTTGGAACACTTATCATGTAAAAAATTTCATAGTTTTCTAGCACATTATATAAAGACACATATTTTCATGCAATTTGGCCAAGTTACTCACTGTCTTCTAGGAAAATTTGTCAAGCAAACAAAATAGTTCAATTTGGAGATTTAAATAGTAAAGAATACATAGAGAGATCATGAAAATCACCATATGTAAATACATTACCAAGTGAATCGTGATTCAAATCCTAGATAAAAGGTCCATATGATAGTAACACTAAAATTAATATTGAAAATAAAACTCTCAACCACATTACATCGAATTTAATTTATTGAATTCCATAAATCCTGGCATCACGACTGCATCTCATCGACAGCCAACTAACGACTTGTTCTAACCTGTGAAGAGTAGGAAAAATGGGTGAGTACATGAGAATACTCAATAGGACACGGAAATAATGGTTTGATTCCGAATAAAAATATTTAAATCATGTGTCGAAAATATCATAACGTCATCATATTTATAGAGACCGGTAAAGGCTTATAATATATCATATCTTTGGTACTTAATGATCATTTTCATATAATATCATACCATAACTTTCATTAGCATAATATTTATCGATATGAAGAAATAAATTAAACAGGACAAACCACTCGCACCTCGTAATTCTACTTTATTAGATCAAATAAATTTGAAAGACAAAAACCAAAATTAGTTCCAAATCTTGTTTTCTGCCTATGCTTAGGTGCCGTGTATGTGAATAATAATAACCTTGACCTTAAAGAGTTGGTGCAAAATGGGAAACGTGTAGGATAAGGTACTTGGATATATAAGAATATTTAAAACAGAATTCCAATTAAACTTTATCATAATAGGATTCATGTTGCTGAAATAGAATATTTAAATTCATAATTAACTTAATTAATTACAAATTAAGGTAATATCTTTCAACCTCAATAACTTCATTTATTGAATTAACTTTTTCTCGAGCCTAATGTACATGATAAAATACGAACTATCCAATAAGTCCAATATTGATTTACTTATCATTGCTCTATTGAATTTAATATGTATATTACTTTAGTCCCCTAATTTTCCAAAATATAAGATATAGCATCTATAACAATTAAATTATATTCTATGAATATGGATGACAAAAAAATCCGTTCAACCCGATACCTGTTGTGCCCTGCCTAACCGGGTAAATGGGGTGGGGACGAGAAATATAGTCCCCGTCCCGTTTAAAGTTAATTTCAAATTTAAGTTTTTTATCCAACAAAAATAATAAATTTATCATTATTTTTAAAGAGAATATAAGTTGTTTTTAACAAATTAGTAAAAAATTAATAATATTTACTAACTAAAGACATAAAAAAAATAAAAGCAAAAAATAAAATAAATAAAAAATAAAAGAAAAATAAATGGGGCGATAAATGGGGTAGAGGATTTGCCCCGCCCCGAACCGCTTTAACTGGGTATGTAGATAGGGTAAGGTAATAAAAAATACTCGACGGGACGGGGTTGGGAATGAACGACCCGTCTCGTTGTCATCCCTATCTATGAAATTTCCGAGAATTTACGGACTTCTGTTTGATATGGAATGCAACCTACATGACTGGGACAAATGGTCGGGTGGGAGTGACGACCATGGCACGTCCATGTATCACCCACAATGGGAATTTCCAAATGTTTGCAGTTTTGAATTAAACACATGGAAAAATAGTATGTTATTACACTATTGAAGCAGTCATTCGACATGTATTTGGAGTGGTGGTTTCTATGTAGACGAAGAAATTTATGGAACAATTCTAAGTTGAAGATGTTGAGGCAATAGGCGTGAGGGATTGATTGATTGATTTTGGTTTGAGATCATGGTTTCCATAATGCTGTGATGGAAATGGACTCCCTACGAATGGTGCGAAGCCTCACAACCAAATTTTCTTGAGCTAGTCTTAATGCATCAGTGTGCTGGAATTTTTTACTTAAATGCATTTGGTGAAGTATATATGGTTTATGTTATATCTATAAATTACATGACATGCATGTGGAGAGGGGGTTTCACCTTGACCAACTCAACAATCAGTTATGTCACTTGGATTGGATCGATTAAATTAAACAACATGTTCTTGTACTTCCGTACGATTCAACGTAATCCCTCACTTATTGATGTGACTCATATTTCAAATGTTGTGTGTAAGCCGTTATGTTTCGGAGATTATTTATAAGTATTCATCTGGAAGATTATTATTATTCTATAACTTATATGTATGTGATAGAGGAGATTCCACATTGGCCGACTCGGTAATCAACTATGCCATTGAGCCGATTAAAATTACACTACATGTTCTTTACTTTCTTCTCAGATATTGTAAAATCGAAAATCACATCCATAAAACATAGCTTCTTTCAAAACATTAATGGTGGATTTTATAATCTTTCATACTGTTGCTAAATACATCGCTAAAAATATTTTATGTTTTCTCGGACCTTTAAATATTCAAAATGCAACTTTTTTAATTGTAACAAAGCACAATTTTTCCAACAAAAGAAACGGTTGAGAAATACTGGGATGTCTTAATAAATTATTTGTTGAATATTGATGCCATTTTTTTTGTCATTTATATTTAACACTTGGGGCAATGATGAAAAATGGGTTTGGCCCAAGTTGATGGAAAATGTTTTTTACTTAGGGAAAAATTCATATATAAGGTGTATTCTTTACTTCAATTCAAAAATAAGGTAAATAGTTTGAAAATTTAAAAATCAGGTATAGAATTAATTAATTAAAATTATTTATTAAATAAAGAAAATAAAGTCACGGTTTGTATTTAATAGTCACATATTCATAATTATAAGTTACGGATTTATTTACTGGTCACATATCGTCAATTCTTTTTTTCAAAGATTATTTCGAGGTCACATATAAAAAAATTTGTTTGTCACGGATTATTTCGAGATCACAGATCAAAAAATTTGTACGTTACAGATTATTTCGAGGTCACAGATTTTTAAATTAGTTAGCACATATTATTTTTTTAGTCACATATTATTAAATTTTTAGGTCACAGTTGAATAATTGGTCACAAATTAACAAGCATTTGGTCACACATTCTCAAATATTTGGTCACAGACTACCGCCACCGCAACAACAAACATGCCACCATCTCCACCCCGTCGATGCCAACACCACCGCCAACGGAGAGACACCATTAAATAGACCGCCACCAGATCGTCGCACACTGTTATAAAAATTTCAGATTGCCGACGATCTATGACTAACTCAGATCACCACCTTCGCGACCGCCACTATCTGCAAACCACCAACTCGAAATCAACTCAACCATCGCCTGCACCACCACCACCTTCGCCATTGCCACCATCACAAAAACAACAGCATCCAATCCGCCACACCCACGGCGTTAAAAAATCACCACCACACACAGTGTTAAAAAATCACCACCAGCGTGTGTCGCGACGCTGCTGTGAGGTGATTCGCAGCAGCGTGTAGTAGCGCTGCTGTGATTCGCAACGGAGGGAGGCGGAGGGGAGGGAAGAGAAGGTGGAGGTGGAGGGGGAGGGGTGAAATGGCAGAGAAGATAGGGGGGAGGGGAAAGGATGACACTGGTCCGTCGCCCTCCGCTGTGGTCGAGAAGGGGAGCGCCTTTACGCTTAGGATTTTTGAGCACCGTCACCCTCCGTTGTGGTCTTCATCGACGGTGACAACGTGCGAGGGAGGGACGAGAGAAAGGGACGATGGGAAGAGATGGGAAGAGAGAGAAATAGGGAGATGAGAGTGGTATTTGATTTTTAGGGTTTGAGGGTGAAATTTGTATATATAATATTAAATATTTAAAATATCAAATACCTGAGTTTTGATTAAAAAACTTCCACATCTGATTTTTTAATTTGTAACTTTAAACACCGGCTTTCATGTAATTTCCTCTTTTGCTTAAAAGCCATTGCCCAATAACTCAAATGGACTTAGCCCAAAACCCGGCCCAAAAGGTGTTGCCAAGTGTCATTCTGGACCTTAGATTTAATGCTTAATCTTATGGTGAGATGGAGCCTATTTTAAATGGGGCTTGGACGGTCATTCTTTGGAGGAATTCATTCTGTTGTATTCCTTAGTGAGAGAAAATTCTAACTGCTTTCCCTGTTCATTCATCTCTTTTGCCTTCTTTAGTTTTCTTTGTGAAATTGATTAAAACCAAGGGTTTTAATCACAAAGCTTAGTAGTATAATTTTGTGTGATCCTTCGATTAAGCTTTGTATGGGTTTTAGATGGTTGTAGAGATTTTGTCCATTGAAGTGACTGCTTTGTGCAATTCTTGTTGGGGTTTGAGTTTTTGTTGGCTTGTTCGTTTGTACAGATGGGCACAATGTATTCTTTGTGAATTTTTGAGCCCCTAATAAAATCCATATTACTTTGTGTATACTACTTTGTTCTTGGTGAATATTGGCTTGCTTTTGCTTGGTTTCGAGGCCCTGTACCTTACAAGTGGTATCAGAGTGTTGCTAAGGGCATAATGAGCCTTCGTTCGAGATTCCATCACAGAAATTTTAAGGTTCTGTTGATTTTTTGATTTTATCGATTTTGTGCAGTAAACTCTAATTTTTTTTTTCTCTTTCTTATTTTATCGAATTGGCTACTAATTCAATTTCCTCTTGTGTTTCTTGCGAGGAATTTATCCTTTGGTGAATGAATTGGAGGAACGTGCTGCAAGCTGAGTGTTTATAGTGTCTTCGAAACGATCTTTCTTGGTGCTGGTTCTTTGAACCAGATTAGTGAGCCTTCATAACCTCATGATTTTCCCGTTTCTTGAGTATGTTATTATTATATCATAAGTGATGTGAATTCTCCCTGATTTATCGTGTGATTTATGTCCCCTTTGGTGTTAGAATTGAGCCTTGACCTAGGGTTTTGAACCTCACGAAATCCTGGTGAATTCTAACACATATTCCAATTGTTGATTTCGTAGTTTTTCAATTGGTTTGATATACAGTAGCTTATTCTTTGTGAATTCTTGAGTTTGTTAGTCTGTTTTAATCTCACTATTAATCTGTTGCTGATTTTTTGACTTTATTAAAATTGCTTAACATCATTGATAGTTATTTTTCACTATGTTGATAGCTTATTTTTAGTTTGATATTATTCATTCGTGATTTGATTGCACTATGATTTGTGTGATATTAAATTGTTGATTGAAATATTTGTTTTCTGTTTTCTTTTCTGTGGAACTGTGACCTCAAAAATTCTTTGTGTTGATTAAAAACTTCAAATGACAATGACAATATTTGAACTTGGAGTTTTTAATGGAAAAGGGGATTTCCCCATTTGGCAACAAAAAATGAGAGGGATTTTAGTTCAACAGAAAGTGGCTAAGGCTATAACTGGTGAATATCCCGCTATTATGACTGATGATCAAAAGAATGAATCCGATGAACTTGCATATACTTCTATTATCCTTCATTTGTCTGATCAAGTATTGAGAAAATTTGGTAAGCAAGATAGTGCTAAGGACTTATAGGAGAAATTAGAATAACAATATGTCTAAAAGTCTACCTAATAAGCTCTTCCTTGTAGAGAGGTTCTTGCTTTAAAATTGATATGTCTAAGAACTTAGATGATAATCTTGATACTTTTAATAAGTTAGTTCAAGATATCACTAATGTTGGGGATAAAATTTCTGATGAATACAAAGATGTTATCCTCTTGAATGCTATACCTGATGTGTATAAGGATGTTAAGTCTGTTATTAAGTATGGCAGAAATACCTTAACTCATGAGATTGTGATTAATTCTTTAAGAAGTAAAGAATTGGAGCTTAAGGTTGATAGAACTTGGAAGGACTTTGAGAGTTTGTCTATTAGGGGTAGACCTATGACTAGGCAAGTCAGTGGTCAGAATCATCAAGGGAACAATCATAACAATTTTAAGAAAAATGGGAAGGGGAGATCTAGATCAAAGTCTAGGAGTGGAAATAGGAAGTGTTATGGATGTGGTAAGACGGGCATTTTATCAAGGACTGTTATAAGAAAAAAATGAACAGAGAGAGACGAGAGTGGATGATGGGAATGTTATTGAACCCCTAGAAGAGACCACTGTTAATGTGTATGTAATGATAGAACCTACTTCTGATTTGAATATTGTCAACTATGTGGATGATAGTGATCAGGATAGTGAATGGATTCTGGATTCGAGGTGTACTTTCCATATGATCTCTAGGAAACTTTGGTTAGAGAACTTTAAGGATCTTGATGGGGGAGAGGTCGTTATGGGTAATAATGTGGCTTGTAGCATTAAAGGAATTGGTAGTGTGACTTTAAAGTTTGACAATGGATATATCTTTACTTTAGAAAGTAAGGTATATTCTTGATTTGAATAGGATTTTAATTTCCATGGGTAATCTAGATGACATAGGCCTTCAAGACCGGATTGGTGATGGTTTTTTTGAAAGTAATTAAGGGTTCCTTAGTTATTTTCAAAGGAACCAAGAGAAATGGTATATATGTCATTAGAGTCAGTGTAGCTCAAAGTCATATTGTTAAGTCCTCTAGTGCTGAGATGGATGATACCCTAAAGTGGCATAATAGGTTAGCCCATATGAGTGAGAAAGGCTTGCATATTTTGAACAAGAGAGGGGCATTTGGTAATGATGTGATTTTTAAGGTTCCATTTTGTGAGTATTACACCTTAGGAAAACAACATCGAGTTCATTTAAATAATGGTCATCATAAGACTGCCTCTATCCTTGAGTATATTCATTCTGACCTATGGGGTCCATCATCTACTACCACTCAAGGTGGTAACAAATATTTTTATCGCTAATTGATGATTTTTCAAGAAAAGTTTGGATTTTCCTTTTAAAACAAAAATTAGATGTTTTTGAAAAGTTTAAAAATTGGAAAACTTTAATTAAAAATCAAATGGATAAAAAGATAAATGTTTTAAGAACAGACAATGGTTTGGAATTTTGTAATTCTGAATTTGATCACTTGTGTAGAGATGATTGGATCCTTAGGCATAAAAATGTCCTTATACTCCTCAACAAAATGGAGTTGCAGAAAGAATGAATAGGACTTTATTGGATAAGATTAGATGCATGATGATTAGTTCGGATGTTCCTAAAGTCCTTTGGGGTGAGGCTGTTATGACATCGGTTTATATAGTGAATAGAACTCCTTCTAGCGTCTTGGATGGTAAGACACCTGAAGAGGTATGGTCAGGGAAGTTATCTGATTATACTACTTTGAGGACTTTTGGGTGTGCTGTTTATTCTCACCAAAGTATAGGCAAGTTAGAGCCTAGATCTCAAAAATGTGTTTTCATGGGGTATCCCGAGGAACTCAATGGATACAGACTTTGGGCTAGAGATGAGAAAGGTTTTAAAATGATAACTAATAGGAATGTGACTTTCAATGAAGTTGATATACCTTGTTTGAATAAGAAAGTCTCGAGTGATGTTCCCGAGAGGGATGATGATGATGAGACTAGAATGCAAGTGAGTTTGGATCATTCTCCTGGACTTGTTGAGGAGGAATAAGTTGAGAATGAGGTTGAGAGGGAGAATGATGGTGTCACTGGTTCTCATGAACCCGTTGTAGGTGGTGAACATAACTTAGTAGGTGATGTGGTTGATCATCTGAGTGATTATCAACTTGCTCATAATAGAGCTAGAAGGGAGATTAGGGAACCCGTGATGATGGATGATTATCAATCTTTTGCTGTTTTGTCTTATCAAGACTTAGCGTTTAAGGAGCCTAAAATTCATGAGGAGACTGTGAGTTATCGACAGTCTAATGAGTGGCTAGGTGCTATGCAAGAAGAGATGAAGTCCCTTGTGAAGAATAATATTTGGACTTTGGTTCCTAAACCCAAGGATAAGTCTTTGGTGGACTGTAAGTAGCTTTATAGTATTAAAGATGGTAGTTCTTCTAAAGAGCCTCTTAGGTTTAAGGCTAGACTTGTTGCAAATGGGTTTACGTAGAAACCTGGTATTGATTACAATGAAATTCTTTCTCCTATTATAAAATATACTATTAAAAGAGTCATGCTTACTTTGGTTGCTCAATATGATTTGGAGCTTGAACAAATGGATGTTAAAACTGCCTTCTTGCATGGTGATTTGGATGAAACGATTTATATGAAACAACATCATGGCTTTATTGGTTTTAAAAAGCCTAATCATGTTTATTTGCTTAATCGATCTTTATATGGTTTGAAACAATCACTATTAGATTTGACAATTATGTGTCTTCTATTGACTTTGTGCGAAGTGCCTTTGATCATTGTCTTTATTTTAAAAGAAATGATAAGAATGATGTGATTGTTTACTTACTTTTGTATGTTGATGATATGTTATTGGTTGGACATAAGATGAGTGATATAAATGACATTAAGAAGGACTTAAGTGTTGAATTTGAAATGAAAGATTTAGGACATGCTAAGAGAATTTTAGGTATGAATATTAAAAGAAATAGATCGCAACAATATCTTCTTATAATTCAATCTGACTATGTGAAAAATATGTTATCTAAATTTGCTATGCATGATTCTAAGCTTGTTACTTTACCTCTTACTTGTCATTTTAAATTGAGTAAAGAAAAATGTCCACATGATGAATCTGATATTAAATACATGCAAAAGGTGCATTATGCTAATGCTGTTGGATCTGTTATGTATACTATGGTGTGTATTCGTCATGATATTGCGCATGCTATTAGCATTTTGAGTAGATATATGGCAAACTCGGGGTCCGGAACATTGGACCGCTTTAAAATGGCTTTTGAAATACTTGAAAGGTTCTGCTGACTTATGATTGCATTTTACATCTTGTAAAGAGGGTATTGTGTTGAAAGGGTATGTGAATTTTGATTATGCTATTAATAAGGACAATAGGAAATCTACAACTGCATATGTGTTTATTTTGTGTGGTACTTGCATTAGTTGGAAATCTCAATTGCAGTCTATTGTTGCCTTATCTACTACTGAAGCTGAGTATGTAGTGGCTACTGAAGCTATAAAAGAGTCCTTGTGCCTTAAAGGCTTGTTATGTGAACTAAATGAATTGCATGAACCTGTTGTGGTGTATTGTGATAGCCAAAATGCTATACATTTATGTAAAAATCCCGTTTTTCACGATATGACTAAACATATAGATGTTAGGTTGCACTTCATTAGAGATATAATTCATAAAGAATCTATTTTGTTTGAGAAAATCCATACACAATTCAATCTCACAGATATGGGAACAAAGGTACTACCTCTTTCCAAGTTTAAGTCATGTTTGCAAATTCTAAAAATTGATACTGTTTAACTTTGTGTTTTGCAGGTACTAACATTCTTGGTGTTGGTGTTATGAATCACTAATGTGTTTGGTGGTTTATGACATTGGCATCAAGAGGGAGATTTGTTGAATATTGATACCATTTTTTGTCATTTATATTTAACACTTGGGGCAATGATGAAAAATGGGTTTGGCCCAAGTTGATGGAAAATGTTTTTTACTTAAAAGCCATTGCCCAATAACTCAAATGGACTTAGCCCAAAACCTGGCCTAAAAGGTGTTGCCAAGTGTGTCATTTTGGACCTTAGATTTTGTCCTTAAAACCAAGGGTTTTAATCGCAAAGCTTAGTAGTATAATTCTGTGTGATCCTTCGATTAAGCTTTGTATGGGTTTTAGATGGATGTAGAGATTTTGTCCATTGAAGTGATTGCTTTGTGCTGACTTGTTCATTTGTACAGACGGGTACAATGTATTCTTTATGAATTTTTGAGCCCTAATAAAACTCATATTACTTTGTGTATATTACTTTGTTCTTGGTGAATATTGACTTGCTTCCGTTTGATTTCGAGGCCCTGTACCTTAAAGTATGGTGATGTTAAAAGAAAACAATATAACTATTTAATTGAGATCAGTACTCTGTCTCTATTTGATGGAGATTAAAATTAGGGTTTTAATAAATTTTGATAAAATGTGTGATTGAAAAGTTATGAAATCCATGAAATATGTTGTTAAAATTAATTGATCACTTTGACTAAAATTAAAATCTAGATTTTAATCCCTACCAAACAGTGACTATGTATCATAATCAAATATATGTCCAATAAATAAAAATAAAGGGGAAAATGATAATATGCTCGTGTTTGGTATATATTAAAATCATATTTTTAATATATTTTGATAATAGTTGATGAATTGTGTTGTTGAAAAATTGTGAGTTCAATAAAATATGTAGTTAAAATTAATTGTAGATTTCGACTTGAGATTTTAATATATACCAAACGGTCGCAAAATAAAACTTGGGGATGTAAATTGAAAAAGGGTAATAGGGGGTGCCACAATGGTGTCCATAATGGACACAGGTACCCTCTATTGGAGGGGCGCTAGCACATCTTATTGAAAAATATCACACTCTATGTGGATTCTATGTGAAGTATGTTTTCGATTATTACCAATCAACGATTTCCCCCCGTGAATCTTCATGTGCATGGATACCTACGGACATTTATACTGTATATAATAAGCCAGGCCAAACATGTGCCAACAGGAAAAAGCAAAACGGAAGGCTGAAGAGCACTATTCAAGCAGCATTGGGAAATGGAAGAGGCACCTTCATTTTCAAGACCAAATTCTTTCCCACCCTTTCATATTCATCGTCTATGTTTCCCTTTATCCTTTATCTATTATTGTTGCATTTGCATTCTAAGAGTGAGTTGGTTTACAGGTGCTTTGTACGGCTTCGGTGCTTAATTTTCTGCCATTTTGCTTTCACTGCAAAGAAACCCCAGTATTTTTCATTCTGGCTAACAGTTTTGACTGATAAGTGTTTTTTTTTTGTCTTCAGAATCTCAGTGCTACTTTTAGACAAGGCAAGAAGAAGAAAAAGTTGGTAGGTAAAATATTCAGAAGTTGGTGAAACGTGAGAATGGAAGAGTGTTCTTCAATCAACAAGATGGCACGGTCTGAGGATTTCATTCGTTCGGTGCTTTCTTGGACCATCGACGACATCCTTAACGAGAATCTTTACAGAAAAGAGGTATTTTTTAAGAATTCAGAGAGTTTATTTTGTTCACTTGTATGCAAGGTTAATTTGAGGAAGTTTTCATATCTATGTTTGCAATTTGCACTTATTTGTACCAATATTGATTCCACCCACTAGCTATATCTGCTAAACATGCGGGATTATGTGCTATTTAAATAATAACAGAATTGAGTTATAATGCTCCCATAATTTCTTTAAGAAAATTATAATAATTTGTCACGAAAATACGCTGGCATATCATTTATTAATTTTATTGTTTTAGCTGATGAAATTAGGAGATTGTACTAATTAAAGAAGTATTTAGATGAAAAGTTGTAATTGAAATTCTGGGAAACCGTTATTGAATTAGAGTACCACATTTGTTGGTGATATCTACACTATCCACTTAATAAGGTGATGACAATCCTCCCATACAACATGGCCTCTCAGAAGACATATGTTGACATTCTTTAATCATTTACCTAGAAACTTCATCGTTGAACAAAATTTTCAATACATAGTGCAACTTTTTTCCCTTCTAGACTCCTTGGAAACATTGTTGTTTAATGACAACCTGAAATCTGAGGAACTGCAACATATATTTTTACATTAGGGAATGGCTGGTTCTTCCAAATCGTTTGTTGATACATTATCCGTACCAGATGTGATAACCAAGTGTTGTCTGTCTATTTTAAGATCCTTCCAGCGTTCTTTTTCAAAACTTGACATTCCAAGTGCCACGAGTAAGATGAGATAAAATGATTATGTTTCCAAATGGCTACCTTAATAATATCTTGCACCGATTTTTCATCTTCTAAGCTACACTTGGTGGATATGAAACCTCTCAAATTGTTAGTCATTGATGAAGCTGCTCAATTAAAGAAGTGTGATCAATTATTGTTAGGCAAATTGTTGTCGAACGACCTCTCGCGTAATGATGTTAATCATTATTTATTCAGTCGACCAATGATTGAATTGAAACATCGATACCACAATTGTAATGATCTAAACCTATAACCTATTTGGGCCATTTGAAGTAACCTAATTTTATTAGAGCTACTCATGGTCCGACCCATCACTCCATGGATGACTTTTGGTTGATAGCCCATTTATTCATTCATATTAACTCTTGGGCTTAATTACTGTTTTAACCTAAAAGCCTACTTAATTGTTATATATGATGGCTCCCGTTTTTTGGCCTTGTCAGTGTGAAACATTATTTGCTAACCTACATTTTGAGAGAAAACCCGCGGCTGCAGTCTTTGGCTTCGTGCTTCCCCTTTGTAGCATCTTTCTCCTTTCCTCTTCCAGCCTCTTTGGCTAATTTTTGTGGCTGCAATAATAGTTCACACCCTGTCCTTTGTGGGCAACCAAGGAACCGGAGTTAAGGGTGGTTATAGGAGTGTTTGGGTCTTGCAACTTTGTGGTTCAAATCAGTATTATTGTGAAATACTGAGCTCGCAAGCTTTGGTGTCAATATTCTACTCAACATTTGGTATTAGAGCATCGGTGGCGTGGTGCGAAAGTTCCGGCCAAGACTAGAAATCGGCAGGAGAAACGGATCAAAAATCTTCCGAAACCCTGGAAATCTAAAACAGTGTATATTGTTTGCAACTCTAGATCTACTTTATGTGGCTTAATTGTAATTTTGTATTTTTTTTTATTGTTTATTTTGATAATAACTCACAATTTTGATTGGGAACTTTTAATGGAAAATATGATTTTTCAATCTAACAACAAAAAATTTGAGGTATATTAGTTCAATAAAAGGTTTCAGAAGCCATTGATGGCAATATTTCCGCGGATCTTTCAAAAGAACAAAAAGAAGAAGCTGATGAGTTTGCTTATACATTAGTTATTTTAAACATGTCGATGCAGTTTTGAGAAAAATTGATAAAGTGAAAACCACTAAAGAACTTGAAAAAAGTTGGACTTGTATTTGTTCAAATATACTCCAAACAAGCTTTCCCTATTTGCCTAACTCGTTCAATTGGTTGAGTTCAGCAAGTTGGTCCACTATGATATTAAAACCATGTGAGATAAACATTTTTATTTATTAGTGAGATTAATTAATTTTTTTTGAGTAAGATTAATTAATTTCATGAGAAGGGAAGAGCAATAGGGAGAAAGAGAAACCATTAAATAGTCGATTGGAAGTTTCATAGGTTATTCTTAATTATTTTAATTACAAATGATCTTGAGGGAAGTATTACCACTAATAAGACGAGTTAGATTTTCTTCCTCTTGTCAATATTTGGTTGATCTAAAATTTTCAATATATGATCTGCTTCCTTATTTTTCGAATTTCAATTGAAAAACTTATTGTAGACTCTACTAGTAAACAGAATTATTCAACATAGAAAATCGAATTTGAAATATTGGATACTATTTCTCGTATCTATACAAAGATAGAAAATAAAATAAGAGAGAATTCAAATCTTTCAATTTGCCTAACTTGTTCAATTCAAAACCAATGACCATGATTGCTGTTCTATCAATACTATCAAACTTAGCCTTTGGTCGAGCCTTTTTTTTTTTTTTAATAATAAAGAAGTTGTACCTCCGAGCATTTATTAAAAAAAAAACCCTCACTTAAGGCGGAGGAAAATCGTAGTAACAGACCATCAGCCAATGAAAAAACAAATAATCTAAACTCCTATCAACATAAACAAACAATGCAAAATGGCCTATCTTTTCTTATGAAGGTACAACACCCCCATTCTATCTAAACGAATCAACCCTCCACAAAAAAATGGCAGTTCCATACATGATAAAAACCGTTTAGTATTTCCCATCGCACCGAACTTCGCCAACTCGTCCATACTGGAAAATAACGTGGAAATCGAACTTCTTTAACAACTCAATTAGAACTTCCCAAAAGTCCCATAGCGTACATTTCGTTGCCAAAATCCAAGACACCACTAGCAAGGAATCGCATTCAATATCCACCTGATATAAACCCAAATCTTGACACAAGGTCAGTCCATCAATAAGTGCCCTCAATTTCGCTTCATTATTAGAACCATATCCAAAGAAAGAAGAAAAACCTACCACCAATTTGCCCATATAATCCCTAACGACTCCACCACTACCAGTCATACCCGAATTGCCTAAACAACTTCCATCTACATTGAGTTTAACTCTGCCAACCGCAGGTTTAGTCCATTTGACAACTCGAAAAGGTCTCTCATGAGACACCACCGGAGAAATATCAAGATTTTTGAGAAGTAATTCTTCAGACTGCGAAAGAGCTCATACCTTTTTCAGATTGAACGACACATATTTCAACCAAAATTTTATTGAACGGAAAATCTCCTCCACAAATTCATGAACACCCTCCATTCTAGCTTTACAATGTCTCATCCATAATCTCCATAGAGGTTTTTCTCCATACTTCATTAGCATTTGTTTGGCCTCCATTAAATTATAATTCATTTTTCTCTCTATTCTTATCAATCACACATTCTCTAATAAAATAATATTACACGTAAATCAAAAAGTTTCTCTTTATTTTTAACCACATTCTCTAAAAAATTACTATTCCAAAACATATTTGTTTATATTATGCCCTTGTTTGGTATGAATTTAAGTAAAAATCAACAAATTAATTTTAATCATATATTTCATGGGATCCATAATTTTTCAACCATACATTTCATCAACTTTTATCAGAATATATTAAAATTTAATTTTAATCCCTACAATATATATATAGTCCCTGCTTGAGTCTCCTTCTATCGAAACTCACTTTTTTTTTTTCAAATTAATTTTCAATTACATATTTTTTCAATGACCAATAAAATACGAGGCTTGTTTGAGCATCATTTTGTGTAGAATGCATTTTGAAATAGTAGATTGATTGAGAATGCGTGATTAAAAATAGTAGATTGATTGATCGATCGAGAATGTTTGAGCATCATTCTGTGTAGAATGCATTTTTCAAAAATTAATTTTTAAATAAAAATTAAAGTAGCTTTTTCATAAAATTCTTTGCAAAAACAAAAGGAAAAGTTATGGCAAACGATTCCTTAATTGACAAGACTGATGATATCATTGATCCAATTGATAAATAACATAGTACATGATCTCTTGTAGCATTTACCGCCATTAACCATTTGCTTTTGTTGTCCTCGAAAACATTCGTGGAAGATGGTCACAGGTGGAAATTTCAATGTGGGAAAAAGCAAGTCACAAATGGAAGACCATAAGTTCGTGAGTCTAGAAGCAGCATCGGATCCGGAATATGATCCAAAAACCTTTTCTTTAACAACTTTCTTTCGAGTGTGCTTTGTACGGAAGATTCTAGATTACTTCATTACAAAGAAAACCCATTTATGTATATATATACTCTGTATTACTTCACTGCAAAGAAGTTTCATGCTTGCAATAGTCTTGCACCTACATGGTTTTTGTAATTTTCAGTTGTTGATAGCTAAAATACGCAAAAGAGGGTGAAAAGTGACAATGGAACAGTGTTCTTCGAGCACGAAAAGAGCACGGCCTAAGGATGAGTTTATTCGCACGGTGTTTTCGTGGTCTCTTGAAGACATTTTTAATGAGGATCTCTACAGAAACCAGGTTCGTTCTTTGTTACTCTTCTGGATTAATTCTGGTGGTAAATTTTCAGATGAGTATTTAACATTTTTGCAGGTCTTGGTTTGATTATTGATGAATAACTGTTGTTCATTTTTTCAGCAGAGTATTTAACATTTTCGTGCTTAAACTCATAATTCTGCTGTATTTTACTTTTAGATTGCATGGTGCTTAGCTCTTGCTTGACCCCATTATTAGCTCTTGGACATGCTCTTAGTGACTACAGAATCTTTTTGTCGAAATTCTAGATTATTACTAATACTTTAATCAGAGATTTTCAGAACGTTTATATACATAAAGACTAGGCCATGCTTGTTGCAAATTAAATAGATGATACATGCTGCCTTTTGTTCATGTGGGTTGTACTAGATTAATTTTTAACAATATATTTAATCTTTCAGGGTATGTGTGATGGCATTGATGGAAGTTAACTAACATTATCATCTAATACCAAGTTGCTTTTGTCTGCTTTTATCTATTTTTTTAATCTTAATTTTTTTTTATTAACTTTAGTTTCATTTAATGCATTTAGGTCGAGAAAATTCCAGAGTTGCATCAATCTGTGGATCAATATCTTGGTTCATATGTCTTCCCCTTACTGGAAGAAACTCGTGCGGAACTTGCGTCTGCCATGGACGGTGTTTATAATGCTCCTTTTGCTGAGGTGATAGATATTGACGAGGTAATACCTTACGACACACACACTTTGCTGTATGACGTAAAAGTTGACAGATGGAAAAACAGATTGGGCCATGGTGATAGGGAGCCATATAGAACCTTGCCTGGAGATGTTGTTTTGCTTTTAAATAGGAAACCTGAATCGGTTGCTGACTTGCAACAAGTTGGATGGACTTTTGCATCAGTGACTAATATTGTGGAGGTCGAGGATGATGATAATATTACGGAGGTCGAGGATGATGATAATATAGCGGAGGTTGAGGATGATGATAACTCTACGTCCACTGATTTCAAAGTAAAAGCTGAGAATCACATTGAAGTTGAAGATGGACAGCACAAGCCACTTTATGTGGTTTTTTTGGCAAACATAACGTCAAATCAAAGAATTTGGAATGCATTGCGCATGCGTAAAAGCCTAGATATCATTAAAACAGTATTGTCCAAGAATGATCAGGTAAGTTACGATGCTAATTAATTTGAAGGTTGATTCAAGCTATGGAGGAAATACGTATTTAGAACTTCTGACCAACTTTCTCTTTATCATTTATCATTGTTACAATTTTTCATATTCTCCTCTTACATTTTTTTTTTGGATGGGGTGGTTCAACAAAAAGGTTATATAAATGTTTCCCTTTGTAGCACGTCTTTTGCTAATTTTGTTTTTATGTGATTTGTGTTGAGTGAAGTAACATAAGTTGTACACATGCTGATTATTTTGCTCCTATTCACAAAGCCTGCTCAAGCCATTTGTCTATTTTGAATATTGCATATGTCTAATAACAGTGGTTTTAATCAACATGTGTATTTTTCTCAAAATAGGACGAAGAAGTTTGTGAACTTTGTTCTCTCCGAGGTGATACACAGTCAGATATAAAAATCGAACCAAATGCATTGTTGAAGCTAAATAAATCACAAAATGAGGCAATAGTGGCTTCTATTCTGAGAATGCAATGTGAGCACAAGTCTTCAGTCAAACTCATATGGGGTCCTCCTGGGACAGGGAAGACAAGGACTTTAAGTTTTATGCTATTTACTCTCTTGAAAATGAATGTAAGAACCCTTGTTTGTGCTCCAACAAATGTAGCAATCACAGATCTGGCTTCTCGAGTGATCAAACTAATGAGGGAATCTTTTGAAGTTGAACCTGAGAAGTGCTTTAGAACTTGTCATTTGGGTGGCGTCCTTATCTTTGGGAATAAGGATCGTCTGAAATGTGGCTCAGACATTAAGGAAATCTTTCTTGATTATCGTGTTAAAAGGCTTGTAAAGTGCTTTGCATCTCTATCTTCCATGATTGATTTTCTGGAGGATTGTGTTTCTCTACACCAGATCTATGTGAAAAATAAGTTGATAAAAGCTAAACAAAGTCAAGAGGATGAAGTTCAAAAATCAAAGGCAAGAAAAGAGAATGAAGTTAAAGAATCAGAACCAGTATCTTTGCTGGAGTTTACTAGAGACAGGATGAGTCATAAAGCAGTGCCTCTCAGAACATGTTTGTCGGATTTTTGTACTCATTTATCTAGAAGTTGCTTGGGTGATCAAATCTTTCAATACATGGAACAACTCGTTTCTTTGCTCGACTCTTTGGAAATATTGTTGTTTCAAGACAAATTGACATCTGAAGAATTGGAGAATATCTTTTCACATCAGGGAACAGTTGATTCTTCCCAATCATTTGTTGATGCATCACCCTTACTCTATACGAAGACCCAGTGCCTCTCTATTCTAAAATCTCTCAGGCGTTCTTTAAAAAAATGCTTCCTTGAAAAACTTGATTTCCCAAGTGCGATGAATAAAGCCTCTATATTGAAATTCTGTTTCAAAGAAGCTTCCTTGATATTTTGCACAGCTTCTTCTTCATATAAGCTACACTCGGTGGATATTGAACCAGTCAAATTGTTGGTCGTCGATGAAGCTGCTCAATTAAAGGAGTGTGAATCAATTATACCTCTTCAGCTCCCAGGCTTGAGGCATGCTGTTCTAGTTGGAGATGAATGGCAATTACCAGCGACTGTTATCAGCAAGGTAAGCATGATGGTACAGTGAAACTTGAATAGTGCCCGATGTTTTGTTTGTATTAATTAATATATACTTATATATATATATATGTACTTTCACAGTTGTCTGCAGAGGTTGGCTTTGGAAGAAGCTTATTTGGAAGACTGAGTTCATTGGGTCATTCTAAGCATCTGCTTGATATGCAATACAGAATGCATCCAGAAATTAGCCACTTCCCAAATTCAAAATTCTATATGAAGAAGATCATAAATGCACCCAATGTGAAAGATAAAAGCTATAAACGAAGGTATCTTCCTGGGAGAATGTTTGGTACTTATTCGTTCATAAACGTTCTTGAAGGAAAAGAAGAAATGGATGATTTTAGTCATAGCCGAAGAAATATTGTTGAGGTAGCTGTAACTGTAAAGATCGTGAGAAAACTCTACAAAGGTAATGGTTTCTTCATTTTCATGTCCATCAACTCTGTAATTTTGTCTATGGCTTAACTGTTATCTTTATATATCAACAATTTCCTTCCCATTGCTATACTAATATACCGATTTCACATGATGAACATAATAATTACTATTGAAAACTGGCATATTGAAACTCATGCTTAGTACATTGAAAAATCACACAAGACTAGTATTGTTTTGTTCTGCGAGGTCTTGATAGCACTCCTTTATATTAGAATAATTGTTGTACATTCTTCACGAATAATGTACATATATTGTCTAAAAACATGGACACTCTGGTGGAAAGCTAAGGATTATGTTAGAACTTGAGTTGCTGCTTACTTTTTTAGCAATTTGGTGAATCTCTTAAATGATTACTGTGTTTTTATGGTGAGGAGGGAGGATGATACTTTTATGCATACAAGTGCCCTATATTAACAATTTTCTTTTACGTATACTATGAACAGAATGGAATGGTTCACAAGAAAAACTTAGCATTGGTGTAATATCGCCCTATGCTGCTCAAGTTTTGGCAATTCAAGAAAAGCTAAGGGCTGAAAACCATGAGGGGTTTACAGTTACAGTGAAGTCCATTGATGGATTTCAAGGTGGCGAAAAAGACATAATAATTATATCTACTGTAAGATCTAATAATCGTGGCTCCATTGGTTTCTTGAAAAGTCCTCAGAGAACTAATGTTTCTTTGACAAGAGCTCGGTATTGGCTCCCACAATCATTCTTTTACTTTACTTGTAAATTTTTCCTTTGAAGATTATGATGCTTACGTGCTTTATACTTCCTAGACATTCTCTCTGGATCCTAGGGAATGAAAGAACACTGCAAAATAGTGGGTCAATATGGCATGATTTAGTACATGATGCCAAGAATCGTCAATGTTTTTTTAATGCTGATGAAGATAGCGACTTGGCCAAAACAATTATAGATGTTAAGAAAGATCTAGATCAACTTAAGGATCTACTCAATGGAGAGAGTATACTGTTCAAAAGTTCAAGATGGAAAGTACGTATTTTCCTGTTTATTGCTGCTATTTATCATTGAGATTATGCTGCTATAGAAACGAGTATCTAACTATAATGCATGCCTAAACAATCTTATTTTGACGATGATTGATCTGCCAAATCTTGTTTTCTTTGTCTTACTCGTGCACTTTGCTATATGGAAAACAATCTGTAACATTTTATTGTTGAGTTGACCGGAACAAAAATGATTTAAAAATTTTCTTTTGTAACCATGCAATTCTTTGCCCCTTTGTTATCTTGATGCAGAACACCATAGTTAATCCAAATTTCTCTTTTCATTGCCTATCTACTTTCTTATGGGTACACACTTTTTTCTTGAATTCATTTTTATATATGTAACTCAGTCGAACTTAACTCAAATCATTTTTCATCCTATTTTTTGCCTGATGTTCGTTCCATTATAATTTTAACAAACTCCACCTGTCCCTATGTGGGGGGTTTGGCATGAACCCATACCTGTCCATTGACAAAGGGAAATTATATGTGGGAGGGGGGCTAGAAGTCTTTACGTCGAGATGTACAGGGATGAGAGAAAGAAAACTGAGTAGAAAAAACATCTTTAAAGCAAGTACTACCTCCTTCGTTAGAAAGAGACCAAATGAATCATTGTATTTAATTGGATGTTTCTTCCTTTCCAAATGGCTTTATCCATTGATTATTTTTTTAACATTCTTTACCTTCACAAACAGGTTTTATTAAGTGACAACTTCAAAAATTCATTTGAAAAATTGATATCCTCCGGTGTGAAAAAGTCAGTAATGAATCTTTTATTGAAGATTGCTAGTGGATGGCGACCGAAGAGAAGAAGTGTGGACTTGATGTGTGAGAGTTCCTTGCAGATTGTGAAACAATTTAAGGTTGTAGGTTACTATATTGTTTGCACAATTGATGTAATGAAAGAAATGAACTACATGCAAGTTTTGAAGGTCTGGGATATATTACCTTTAGAAGCGGTCCAGAAATTGTTGAGGCGTCTTGATAGCATATTTGCTATGTATACAGATGATTTTATCCACCACTGTAAGGAGAAATGTATAGAAGGGTAAGTCATTTATGCAACAAAATGTTGTGATATGGTGAATTCCATTTACCCACACAATACGATCTTTATTTTGTCTCTTTTTTATCTAGGAATTTGGAAGTTCCAAAGATTTGGCCAATGTCCCATGATATAGTCCGGTATAAGAGTATCATCAAGAACAACATATTAGATGATGATTCAAGTGGTTGCATGGTAGAATGCAGAAGTTATGTTGAAAATTCCAAAGTGAGTGAGAGTTTGTTGTTGATGAAATTTTACTCTTTATCAGCCGATGTTGTGTACCATTTGCTATCTGACCAAGACCGCAGAGAATTTGATCTCCCATTTGAGGTTACAGATGAGGAGCGTGAAATAATTTTATTTCCTAGGAGCAGCTTCGTATTAGGTCGATCGGGGACAGGGAAAACAACTGTTTTGACTATGAAGCTTTGCCGGAAAATAAAGCAGCACTCCCTTGCTTTAAACGGTTTTAGTTCCACTGAGAGTTGTTTGTCCATGAGCAATAGAGCTGATGAAGGTCCATATATGGGTGAATATAAAGACAATGTCTTGCATCAGCTTTTCGTCACTGTCAATCCAAAACTCTGTTATGCCATCAAACAGAACGTGTCTCAGCTGAAAAGGTGAGTTTCAGTAATGTAATGTGATGTGTTACTAAAATATCATTTTGTTTTGTTTTCCGCTATCAATCTTAATATCTTATTATTGTTTCGGTGTTCTTAATTCTTTTTTTACTCGGTATGACTTCTCAATTGAATATTGATCTTATATTTTGTCAAGAAATAATATTGTAATGGTTGTTTTCAACAGATACTATGAATAGAAATGTAACTCCTGTTTGGTGTATATTAAAATCTCAAGTCAACGTCAACAACTAATTTAACCACACATTTCATATGATTTCATGATTTTTATCAAAATTTACTAAAAATTTAATTTTAATCTACACCAAAAAGGGGGCGTAAGATGTTGGTGACCTATTTCTCCAAATTATGTTGAAGTTAGCCCCTCATGTGATCAAACTGGTTGAAAATAATGAGTTGACTTGCATATTTCATCAAACAGGATACTTTATTTTGTGTTGTACGAAGATAATTAAGCTATGACAGTATTATAATGTTATTAGTACTTGTGTGTGCACACGTGAATGGTGTAGAGCATTTTGCTTTTGCGCATTGAATGCAAGTGTAACCACTTTTCTCGACATAAAATAATTCATTCTTCAGCCTCGGTACAAAATATTTTCGCTCTACAGTTTTCCACTCTGTTAAGCCAGCTGCCTTGGGTGTTCTGATTCATGGTAAGACCCTTCAGATTGATAGGAAACATTGTGACTTTGACCATGGATGGTTCTCAAAGAGTTGAAAAATCACAAATTGATCTTTGGCATATTGTTTGCCTTGAGTGTTCTGATTCATGGTAAGACCCTTTAGATTGATAGGAAACATTGTGACTCGGACCATGGTTCTCTAAGAGTTGAAAAAACACAAATTGATCTTTGGCATATTGTGAAACCAGTGACTGTCATTGTAAGATAATATAATGAGCTCACAATCCTTGTCAAGGTAAAAAAATAAATTAGAAAGGAATTTTATTATTGGTGTTGGTAACTCCTTTCATTTCATGTAAGATTTAGAATGACTTGGAAGATGAATATATCATACTAGTAATATTTTGATGATGATTTGACCTTGATAAAATAGTCTCAGCTCATGTATTGAGCTTATGATCAATATTATTTATTTGTACCTTGATTTCAGTTTAGTTTGAAATAACTTGAAAGTTGATACATTTTCTTCTATTTCTCCACTCAGAGAGAATTGCTCTTCTTCAATTAAGGAAGATTTATATATCTGGCACTAACATTTTTATAGATGTTTTTGAAAAATCTAATAGTTTATTTTATTATACTCATCATCGTTCTTTCTGACATTTCTAATATTCACAGCTTTTCTGGTGGTGGACAGCTCTATAGTGATGACAGTTCTATTGATGTGGATGATATTGATCAAATGGCACAATGTCAGGACATTCCTGATTCATTTGTTGGAATTAAACCAGAAAAGTATCCTCTTGTTATTACACTTCAAAAGTTCTTATTGATGCTGGATGGTTCTCTGGGTAATTCATTCTTTGAGAGGTTTCCTGATCTGAAGGATTTTTCTCAAGATAAAAGAAGTTTGAAATCTGTGGTATTGCAATCTTTCATGAGGAAAAAGGAGGTTAACTTTGACCATTTCAAATCCTTTTATTGGCCACATTTCAATTCAAAGTTGACAAAGAATCTCGAACCTTCAAGAGTATATACTGAGATAATGTCTCATATAAAAGGAGGCTTGCAAGTGGGGGAGGCATGTGATTTTAAGCTAAACAGGGAAGACTATGTTTCATTCTCTGATAAGAGGGTGTCTACTTTTTGTGCTCAGGAAAGGGAGGCCATCTATGATATTTTTAAGGACTATGAGAAAATGAAGATGAAGCTTGGTGAATTTGATCTTGCTGATTTGGTGATCGACCTTCATCATCGGCTAAATAATGCGAATTTACCGGGTGGAAAAATGGACTTTGTATATGTTGATGAAGTGCAAGACCTTACCATGAGACAAATTGCTTTATTTAAATATGTTTGCAAAAATGTTGATGAAGGCTTCGTATTTTCAGGCGATACAGCACAGACTATTGCAAGAGGAGTTGACTTTAGGTTTGAAGATGTACGTTGTTTATTCTACAAGGAGTTTCTAATGAAAACAAAAAAAATTGAATGTGGAGGTAGAAAGGAGAAAGGACATTTATCAGATATGTTTAACTTGTGCCAAAATTTCCGTACTCATTCTGGTGTGCTCAGATTAGCACAGAGCGTAATTGATCTTCTTTGCCATTTTTTCCCTCATTCTATCGATGTATTACCACCTGAGACTAGCTTTGTATATGGTGAGCCTCCAGTTGTGATTGAGCCAGGTAGTGATGAGAATGCAATTATCACTATTTTTGGATGTAGAGGAAATGTTGGAAAAATGGTAGGTTTTGGCGCTGAGCAGGTCATATTAGTGCGTGATGACTCTGCGAGAAAGGAAATATCTAACTGGATTGGACATCAAGCTCTTATTTTGACCATAGCGGAGTGCAAGGGCCTTGAATTTCAGGTGAGTAATTTGTGCCTCTTTCATTTTCTCCCTTTCTCAAGTTAATTTTGAAAGCATTGCATTATGTAAGATACTATCTCATCTCAATACATAATTAGATGCAGAAATTATGCGAGTGATATATGTAATGCCAATACATTATTGCTGTTCATTCTCACTAATGTTGCACATTGCACTTTAGGATGTGTTACTATTCAACTTCTTTGGCTCTTCACCCCTGAGGAGTCAATGGAGAGTAATCTACGAGTTCTTGAAAGAAAAAGAGTTGTTTAATTCCAGTTTTCCCAAGTCCTTTCCAAGTTTTAGCCAATTAAGACACAATATCTTGTGTTCTGAACTAAAACAATTATATGTGGCCATTACTCGAACAAGGCAAAGATTATGGATTTGTGAAAATGCTGAAGAGCTTTCCAAGCCAATGCTTGATTATTGGAAGAGACTTGGCCTTGTGAATGTGAGTAAAGTTGATGACTCGCTAGCACAGGAAATGCAAAGAGCAAGCATCCCAGAGGAATGGAAATCACGGGGAATTAAGGTTACGGTGTTTTTCTACACATTTTTTCCTTTCACCTATTCTGTTAATTTGTTACCCTCTTCGGTATTCCGTTTGATGCTTGGTTATTGTGTTGAAAAATTGATCTTATGTACTTCTGCCAGCTCTTTTGGGAAAAAAATTATGAGATGGCAATCACATGCTTTGAAAGAGCTGGAGAGCCAACATGGGAAAAACGAGCTAAAGCTGCTGGCCTTAGGGCATCTGCTGATTATATGCGCGGTTCAAATCCCAATGTGGCCCGTATAATGCTTAGAGAGGCTGCCGAATTATTTTATTCTGTTGGCAAAACAGACTCAGCATCTGATTGTTTTTTTGAATTGGAGGACTATGAAAGAGCAGGTGCCTTATAGTTTGTTGCACAAAACACTAAACCACTACACACTATAATTGATCTTCCTAATACATTGCATATATCCTAATTATTTTTATGAGTATATTTTAATGAAGTCTGCATTTTTTCCCTTCGTTTAACTTTCTTAGTCTTCTGAATGTTAAAATATTTTTAGCGATGCATCAATTCTGAAATTCCCACTCTGCAAGGTGCTAAATTGTTTCTTGGTATATTCTACGGTTTAAGAAGGAAGGTGCAACCTAAATACCATAAATATGAGCAGCGTTTATGTGATGCCCTATTAATATATGACAACAACCTGATTCACTGGAAAATCCTATTCAGGAGTTGACTAATTTGCAGTTCCATCCATAACTTGTGTTTCTATATTTGCTCTAGACCTGATGCACACACCTGGCTGCGCCTCCATGCGAACTTTTGATTTCACATTATTTCAAGTTTTATATGAACACTTCTTTATGTTTATTATTCTTGTATCTCATATCCTTCCTTTTGATTCTAAGTTCAGCTATTTTCATAGTAATGAATATATGGTTACTCATACCTTTTATGTTTACAAACTATAATCTGCATAACTATTGCTGCAGGAAGGATTTATATGGAAAAGAGTGGCGAATCAGAGCTAAGAAAAGCTGGTGAATGTTTTACTCTAGCTGGATGCTATAAGTCCGCAGCAGAAGTTTATGCAAAGGGAAAGTTCTTTGTAGAATGCTTGTCAGCTTGCAAAAAAGGGAAATGTTTCGAGATTGGCTTGCAATATGTTGAGCATTGGAAACTACAAGCATCACTAACTGATGGTATGATGAATAGGTTTAAAGATTTGGACAAAATTGTGCAGGAGTTTTTGGAGAGTTGTGCTCTGGATTGTCACAAGTTTAATGATAGAGCATTGTTGATGAGATTCGTTCAAGCTTTCCACACAATGGAATCCAGACAAAACTTCTTGAAGTCTCTTGACTGCCTTGAAGAGCTTTTGATTTTGGAGGAAGAAACGGGAAACTTCATGGAAGCTGCAGAAATTGCAAAAGTGATTGGAAATCTTCTGCTTGAGGTTGATCTTCTTGGGAAAGCGGAGCATTTTAGAAATGCCTCTTTACTTGCCCTGGCCTACGGGCTTTCTTGCTCTTTATGGGATTCTGGAGGTAAAGGTTGGCCCCCCAAGTCATTTCCTCAAAAGCAGGAACTTATGAGTAAAGCAATTTCATTTGCAGAGAAGGAATCTAGAAGTTTCTATGAATTCGTTTGTGCAGAAGTTAAAATTTTGTTACATGAGCAGGGTAATGTGTTTGAGTTGATGCAGTGTTTCAACGGCTCACAAAAGCACGGAAGTCTCACGGCTGAAATTCTGTCTGTTAGAAAACTTCTAGATGCTCATTTTCAATTAGATCCGGCGAAGTATGAGTTGGAACATGAATTTCCTAATGACTTGAAAAAATATTCAGAAGAAAGAATTTTGCAGAACCAATTGTCTCCCAGAACTCTATTTTACCTTTGGAATTTATTCAAGGAGAACATTTTGGGAATCCTAGAATGTCTTGATTGTCTGGAGAGAAAAGACATCAGCAGAAGCGACCGAACTCTTGACTTCTGTTTGCATTATTTTGGCGTCCGGAGGCTGTCAAATAATCTGAATGTAACCTATCGCCTGCTGAACCCTGCCGCAGAATGGGT
The DNA here is from genome assembly GCA_019097785.1 of Fraxinus excelsior. Taxonomy (NCBI): domain Eukaryota; kingdom Viridiplantae; phylum Streptophyta; class Magnoliopsida; order Lamiales; family Oleaceae; genus Fraxinus; species Fraxinus excelsior. Next base: position 6,512,343 of record CM032635.1, read on the forward strand.
AAAAAATATTGATGGGAGGTTCTTACGGCAGCAAAGAGAGGTGGTGACACTTGAAGCTCAACATTTTGTTTCCACCTTTAGGACATACTGGCTTGGAGAATTACAATCTGTTGGATTAGGAGTTCTTCGAGTTTTTGAAGACCTTTATAAATCTTATGTGGCGAAATCCTTGTCTAAGTATTGTCAAGGCATCTGCCTGACCTTCATCTTTGATATAGTGAAAATTTTCACTAAGTCCAACGACTTTAATAATGTTTCTAGCAAGAAGTTTCTGAAGTTTAGAAATATATCAATCAATTACTTTGACATTATTTTCCCTCTAGACTCTCGGGCATCCTTGTCAGAATATATGATTTCTCTGAGAGGAACTGAACAGTCGGAGAATTTACTCGAAGAAGTTATCTTTCAACATATTAGCACAAAAGATGGACTGACCTATGGACAAATTGGGAGGGCTGTGATGATTTTGCTTGGGTCAGGCAGGCACAAAATTGACCTTTATGAGATGATTGTTGAAAGGATCCCCAAAAACTCGTCTTGGAAAGAGTTCGTTGAGATTCTCAGGGGGAACACGGAATCAGAGTCATATTCGCTGATTCAAAAGTTCCACCATGCTTTGCAAGAAACTTATACAGCCAACTGGAGGGTAAAGGACTATATATCACCTACTTGTTACTTGTATCTTGTGGAGCGCCTTCTTATTTTGGCATCTCATTACCACAGTTCCTTCTTCGCTACAAAATCATCATTTGTGGAATGGTTGGTATATCATCAATCTCGTGGCATCCCAAGTTCTAGTTTAGTCACCGATAAGCAACACTATTCAATAAATGCCTTTGATTTTGTTATTGATGTGGTCTGGGAGTTCCTTTGTAATGGTCGTGATACAACACAATGGATTAGAGATTCTAGTATTAATTACGAGTACTATCCGGTGCTAGTGTTGAGGTTGTTTGTTATATTATGCTTGCTGTGTCTTAACTCCGGAATGTATTCCGATGTACTTTTTGAGCTTCTGAGTCTATCTCACATCAGAGCCCAGCTTCCAAGAGAATTCTGTGAAGCTCTTCAAAAGGAAAGGAATGATGATGATGGGAATTTATATGCAGTTGCTAGAGCATTCAAATCAATTGGGGATCCTGTTGTCATTGTCACCTGGGGAGAAAATGATTGGAAATTTTCTTGTCCTGATGCCATTATGCTTGACATGAGTGTTTCCCGGAGCAAAAAAGACATCATTGAAGTTTTGTTTCCGAGCAGCAGAAAAACTTCTCATGGACAAATCACTTCGGTTGAAGAAAATATGATTAAATCGAGCAGTGAACTTCCTGCTAGCAGTGGCAATCATGGCAAGACTTCTATGTCGCCAATTTTGAATAAGGAATCAAAAACAGATCGGAACTTGAGTACAGGGAATGGAAAAGATAGGCTGCAGATGAATTGGGGAGTTCTTTGGGAAATATCTGATATATTGAAGTCTATGGAAAATAGAAAAGATGGAAATCTGAAGATCCTTGCAATGGAGAAGAAGGTAATTTTATATTGGTTATCTTGTGGCAACTCTGAACTCATTCCTGATCGTTAAAATAATTGTTTTTTTTCTTTAGGTACAAGTGGAGGAGATTATTAACATCTTAGCCACTGAAATGGTCCATATCTCTGATGAGAAATCTCCTGCTGGTGAAGACAATAACACGCTGGGTGAAGCCATCAACGCAATTGAGGAACTGAAGCAGATTTCTTCTTTGATTACAAGGTTAGTCTTTGTGGGACCTATTTGCTAACAATCTGGCAACTGGATGGCAGTAACTGGCCTAATCAAGTTTGTAAGTAGAATTGAGGAATCATTTCTTGTTCTTGACCTTTAGACTGCTGATAATCCTGAAAACTTTAGCGAGCGTGTTCTCTCTCTTTCTTGATAATCGGATTGTAACCATGGCTTACTCTTTTAATATTACGATATAACTCTACCCTCTTGAGTATCAAATATTGCCCCTTCTGACATTAGGAGTGCTTTGGCAATCTTGGAAATTAGTCTTATTGCTGTTCCTGTTTTATCAAAAGAAAGTGAAGTGTTAAAAGTCTTATTCTTAAGACAAAAGAATGTTTTGGCCCTTTTGGGGTTATTGAATTTGGAGAATGTCATATTTGTATCTTTTACTCGAATGACGTGTTTTTTAAATAATCTCCAGTGACTTGGAAGAGAGAGAGACTTTGAGGATTGAAGAACTTTTGAAAAGCTTGGAGTCAAGAAGGCCTAAACTCGATATATATCTTAGTCGGTTCGTTGTGCAGAATGATACAAAAGAAAAAAATCAAAGTGTTGTATCTTGTGATGGGGAAATTTCTCATAGTAATAGTACCGAAGATAGCACGAAAAATTTACCCATCACTGTTGCTCCCGAAACACAAAGTAAGCTGGAACAGGTCAGTGAAGGCAAGCAAGGAAAAGGAAAGGGCAAGAATAATAAGGGAACGAAATCAAAAGGCCGGAAAAAATAAGCTGGATGGAAGTTTTGTATATTGAGCACTTTCAAACTAGTGAAAATTGTGTAAATATGGCTGTTTTGAAACTGCCAAGTGTTAGCGTATATAAATTTAGAAGTTTATACAATTTAGGACTCGGTTATTATTAGTAGCTGTATATATTATCTTACCATGTATAGATGGATGGACACAATATATATATAATGAAAGTGGCCGAATCAGAGGGCAACTTTTCCAAATCTCTCTCTCGGTGGTCTCTAGTATTTTGACACTAAGATCATATTAGCCTTCATGCTAACTGATAGCTTTTGCCAGATTGAACTTTAATTAAATGCTATGTGTATCTCTCTTCAAGTTTAAGCAAATGCTATTTTAATTTCTCTGCGAGAAGCTGGAGAAGTAGTACTATGGAAAGCAAGATTATGGTTTCCCTAAGAGATTCTTTAGATTAAAGCATTTTAAAATAAAAAGCGAGTTTGACTTTCTAAATTTAAGGAGCCAAATCCATTTGAAATTTTCCTATTTTCATTGCTGGTCTAACTACATAGTAGATAGAAAGAAAATAGAGGGAAATACTATAGTAATTCGGATGAATGTTGGTGAATATAAGACAGGACAAAATAATAGACATTTTGGGAGTACAGTTAAACCTCGATAAAGTAATACCCTCGGGATCGGAAAAAAATATTCATTTAGCGAGGTTATTTATTTATCGATAAATGAATAAATTATTCATTTATCGATAAATAAATATTTATTATTTTAGATAGAACTTTTCAATATAAAATATGTACATTGTATGTGGTAAGAAAAATCAAAAGACACTAATCAAAATATTATTTGAATATAGGGAAGCTCAAAAGTTTTAGTGAAACTTAATGTCTCTAAAAACTAAGTTCACGTACATAGCAAATGAAAAGGTTGAGTCTTTACCTATAAAAGCTAGATGTTTGGAAAACATATTCCAAGCACATACAATATTTTTTTTTCCTTTCCAATGTCTTCTCATCATTTGAAAGGAGTAAAAAAATCAACTTTAATAGATAAAATGAGGAGTGCAATATGTGAGCATAAAAAAGAGAATCCAACTATTAGTCAAAAAGATATGCAAACATGGGTGCAACAAAGGTTTGATTTGACTATTAGTCAATCAACAATATCGAACACTCTCAAAAGGGCGTCGGAATATTTGTCAAATGAGATGAAAAATAGCGATGTTAAAAGGCACAAATCGGGAAAATACCCTCATTTAGAGAAAGTTTTGTATGAGTGGTTTCTTCAAAGGCAAGATAAAGTGAACATGTCTGGAAAAATTATCCAAGGAAAAGCAAAAGAGATTTTGCAAAAAATGTATGGTGAAACTAATCCAGAATTCAGCTTTTCTAGTGGATGGGAACGTTTCAAGGCAAGGTATGGAATCAAATTTTACCGACGTTTTGGTGAAAGTGGTTCAATTATCATGGAGAACATTGAAAATGCTTTACCTGAAATACGATCAAAATTAGACTAGTTTTAGTTGAAGGATATTTACAATATGGATGAAACTGGATTATTTTACCGATTGGAAGCTGATCATTCACTTGCTACCAAGCAGATCGAAAGACGCAAAAAAAAGATAAGAAGAGAATTAATGTTGTTGTTTGTTGCAATGGTGATGGATCTGACTAAGTACCACTTTGGGTTATTGGTAAGTATGCAAATCCTAGATGCTTTAAAAATGTAAACATGAACAATCTTAATTGCAGGTATCGATCCAACAAGAAAGTTTGGATGACTAACTTGTTTTTTCAAGAATTTGTTGGTTGGTTTGATAAGAGAATGAATGGCAGGAAGGTTCTCATAATAGTAAACTATTGCCTAGCTCATCCAAAGGTAGTTGAAGGCTTGAGAAATGTAGAGTTGTTTTTCTTACCTCCTAACACAACGTCTAAGATTCAACCATGTGATATTGGGATTATTTGAGCATTCAAAACTCATTATCTTACAAGGCCTTGAGGTTGATGCATCATATCCTGAAAAAATTAATATTTTGAATACTATTAATTTTGCTAACATGGTTTAGAATTTTGATGTGAAGACAACAATAATTGCAAATTGTTTTCGGTATTGCAAGATTCGGTTAGAAGAAAACAATGTTCCCGAACCAGAAGTTGGTGAATTAGATGAAGGTATCCAATGATTAAATGATGTCATCTATAATTTATGTTATAGAAATGTGATGGATGTTGAACATCTTTTAAACTATCCTAGCGAGAATGATGCAGTTATGGAATTAACTACAGACGAAGAAATTATTCAATCGGTAATGAACATTAAATGATGATGAGAATGATGCTGAACCAGATGATAGTAGCGTTGTCCCAAATGTGTTGTCAAAAGTGGCATTTCAAGGAATAGTCACCTTAAGTAACTACTTGCTACAACACGAGCAAAATATTTCGGAAGTTGTGTATGCTCTACAAAAAGTTAAGGATGGGGTTCATTTTGGTTTAGGTGGGAAGAATAAACAATCAACTATAGATGCATATTTTCAAAATGAATGATTATTGTACGGGTATTGTTGATTGATTGAAAGATTTTGGTCTATATATAAATTCCTTTTGAAATCGTGTAATTATTACTTTATATTTTTATTGGGCCCTTAAGGGTTCATTTTTTTTATTACTTAATAATCGAGGTTTAACTGTAGTAAGATTAAGTTTTAAAGATAAATAGACGGTTGAAGTATTTAAAATTGTTTACTCATTAAATTTATAAATGCTCACTAAATTGCAAACTATGCTCTTTAAAATAGAATATCAATTGGAAATGTTCTTAACTACGGCCTAAAGAACATACATTGATTTGTGTGTATGATGCTCTTATACATGTAAGGTCTTTTACACTACGTCAACTCCAAATCAACAGATGTGGTTCCTAATTTCCCATTCATTTGTAGCAGTTTTATATCTTTTATATTCAATTGTTCTTTCTTATCATTTCCCTTCATTTATTGCATACTCAGTATTGTATTGTTGTTTGCTTCATCTAAAACTATCTTCAAGATCTCCTTAATTCCAAAATTAAAGCGATTATCTAGTACAAACAAAAAATTAAATACGATCAATGTAGCTCATATAAGCTAGTTGCATAAGATGCAAAAATGTGGGCTAATTGACTCCTATATCTAGGCATAAATTGGCATGTGACACTTCCTACATCCTTGAGAAGATCTACGAAAGCAGAGGAGTAAACAAGCATTTCGTGTAAATACATTTTTCAGGTTTAAGCCATGAATGATACTAAGAGGCACATTGCAATTCCAATTGCTTTTCGGAAGATGAGACCTTTCAAGTAGCGCAATGGCTTCCAAAACCTCCGGTAAGAAATGACCCATGACCTGTTGGTAAAATAGGTCCATAAATAATATCATGATAACTAACCTTGTGTGCGCGACAAATTGCAAAGAATTATGATTTACTGAAACCAAGAAAATGTAGCAAAAAGAAATGCGGAAAATGAGATTTGATCGAAGTAAGAGTTCTGGTTCTTGTCTTTAAGATGATAATGATCCGCACGTGTGCTAAAGATTTGTGACAATTGTCGCAAGATACAACGTTTATGTCCCTCAATAGAAGGACTCCAAAATTACGTAAGCTAGTCTTTTGAACTCTCTTTATATGAAAATCGGATTCATAATAACTGCAATTTTTTTTTTAAGTGAATATGCAACAATATGAGAGTACAGGGATGAAATGTATGATTGTACAACTAGGGGGTCCTATATATAATAGTTGAAAAGTTGTGTGTTAAAACCAAATTTTGCATAAATCAAACTATTTTGATCCAGAAATTGGATCGAACAAAAAGATGATCCAAATAAACATAAGTTAACTAAATCTCTCTCTCTCTATTTTATTTTTTTATTTTTACAAAAATAAGTAGTCAAAGTAGGTAAAATTTGACCATTTTCATGGCACATACCAAGACCATTCGTTGACATCTAAATGATGATCAACAAATTTCCCTCACCTAATCAGAGTTTTTCCTTCCTAAACTCACTAATCCGATACTCAAGAAAGATCAAGAGGAGGGATAACTATTTGGAAGAAGCTATTCAAATTTTGCATGCATTTCTTCATCACCGGTAAGCTTATTTACATATATTTAATCGGGTATTGGAGGTAAATGAGTCTTTTTAGTTGGTGACACGTGGCATCAATTGATTGATTGACTTCTAATTGATTATGTCATCTGTTTATATTTTATTCACTAATCCTTATAAATTTGTTAAAGTATATTAGCTTGCATTATGCACTTGTTGGAGATATTACATTGATAATGTGTATATTATATTAATCAAGAACATTTGCGTGAAATCGAAATATCATTCGACTTACCGAAATCTGATTTGAGAAGACAAATTAGTAAATTACCGACTTCGAATATATGAATATGGATTCGTCACTTCCCAGTCTTGAACGCACATCTCTTTAATTCAAATCGTCATTTCAATAAAAACACATAAACAAATTAACCATATTCTGAAATCAATCATCAATATAATTACAAATGAGGAAGATGAAATGCAAGTTTTGAGTTTGGCCGAGGCAAGTGTTGAACACTTTGTCCTTAAGATGAATTTGCCCTGCATCGGTGCTAACGGTTTCTTGACATCATCTCCCAAGATACAACGGCCACGTCAAGCCATCCAAATGGCTTCGACCAACGAACTCGAACGGAGTTCCCTCTCTACCATAACCATGATTTTGATGCAAGTATTTTATGCAACCCAAATTGTAACCATGGAGTGGAATGATATGAAACTATCAAATTGAATTTTTTGTTGTTGTCCAAACACATGGGAAATCTACATATATAGTAGTTGGAAATGGTTGTCAAAAGATACAACCATACCAAGAGACACATCTCAATTAAGATCCATAATTATTGGAAAGTATCATATCAATAGTCATGATCTCCAAAAGTCATAATATTTCATATGAAAATAAATATCTTTTCATCTACATCTTTTCTAGAATATTCTACAATATTCTATACAATTTTTCAATAATTTCAAGTATTAAGCAGTTTAAATTTGGCTTAATTTCTCATTCACCAAATAACAAATTCCACTTAAATTGGTCACAATCAATTTCCGATACAAAATTCCAAGAATACTTAAGGTCGAATATACCTTGGCTCTTGAGAGTGGTCGCTTAGATACACACACATGAATATTTTATTGATAACACAATTAATGGGTCACTCATAGTTGGGCATAGTTTCATGCCATGGTCCAAGGAAAGTTCCCGATACACCTCATCCGGGTTACATGATACGGTGGCACATGTACACGCTCATGGACCTCACGCACATGAGGCATATTCTGCAAAACTGATCATGATTTTGGATTCCTTTGACCTGTTTAGATATGTACAAAGAGGCATAATTCTTCAAAAGTAATGTCATTTAACACCACTTGTAACACTAATTTATGTGACATTAATGTGTCATTAAGCTTATGTTTGGTTCGAATTAAAATCTGATTTTAATTCGAGTCAAAATCAAACAATCAATAATAATTACATCTTTAATGAGTCCTACAACTTTCAACCACCAATTTCAAAATTTTTTATTTCAATCTACTAAAAATCTGATTTTAATCCCCACCAAACACCCTCTAAATAAGATGTATAATTTAGAACTTGTTTGGGAGGGATTTTTTGGGGGAAGAATTGATTGGAATAGTGATATGATGAGAAATATATGGTTGAAAAAGAAGAAAAAGTTATTGATGTGATGAAAAATATTATTTTATTGAAGAATGTGTGGTTGAAAATGAGAATTGATTTATTGTAGAATTTGGAGAATCTGTACCAAACGGGCCCTTAATGAATCGCCTAATTATACTTTTTATTCAGCCTATTTAACACCGATGATGTTAGATAACATTAGGGGTAATTAGTACATAATGTTCTCACCTTTTATTGTTATTGTAGAAAATATTCTTACCTTTCAATTTTTGGCATTTTCACCATTATTTTCACATCTTATTCGGCAAAAGGTCATTTTCATCTACTTTCTCAATTAAAAATTATTAAATGACGAATATATCATTCTCCTTAAAAAACTAATTGCAAGCATAGTTCCAATTTTTTAAGAGCTTAAATGAGAGCACAAATAAATTATTAAAAGGGTAATTAGCACATAATGTCACGTGTCCATACATTTCACTGTTATAATGGAAAACGTTCATATCTTTTTTTAGTGTATTTTTATACTTAATTACACATCTGATTGCGCAAATCATCATTTCTATCCATTTTCATCAAATTTATCAATAAAGAGTTGTGAAATGATGAATTTACACTCATATTTAAAAAAAAATGTAAAGAAAATTATTTTTTTCTAATTTGTAATTTGTAATAATTTATTTGGGACTCATTTGTAATTTTTAATTTTTTTGAAAAATTTTATTAATTTTTAATAAATTTAATTGGGAATCGTTTGCACTTTTTTTTTAAAAAAAATAATTTAATTTCTAATTTTTTTAATAATTTATTTGAGACTCGTTTGCACTTTTTTAAAAAAAAAACTATTTTCTAATTTTTTAAATAATTTATTTGGGGCTCGTTTGCTTTTTTTTTTTTTAAATAATTTCTGATTTTGTAATAATTTATTTGGGACTCGTTTGTACTTTTTAAAAAATCTGGAAACTAAGATTGCAATTAATTTTCTAGATTTGTATTTAAATAGAATGATATATCCATAATTTCACAGCTGAAATTAGATAAAAATTGATAGAAATGATGATTTGCACAATCAAATGAGTAATTAAAAGAGAATGTCAAAAAAAGGTAGGGGCATTTTTTGTAAAAATATTGAAAAATAGGGACATTATGTGCTAATTATCCTTTGAATAATTTATTTGTGACTCATTTGCTCTCTTTTTAAAAAAAAACAAATTCGGACTATGGTTACAATTAGTTTTTCTTCTTTTTATTTTTGTTTTATTTAAAGAGAAATGTACATTCGTTATTTCACAATTTTTAATTGAGAAAATAGATGAAAATGACATTTTGCGCAATGAAAGACGAAAATAAGGCTAAAATGCAAAAAAATGAAAGGTAATGACGTTTTTCACAATAGTAGTGAAAGATGTGAAAGTTATGTACTAATTACACATAACATTATTTATTTGTAGGATAAAAGAGACATTAAAAATAAAGTTTTACTATTTGTACACATGTGTACACCCCCTCACAATAGGGGAGCCCACGCCAAATAAAAAAATCGTGGACCCCTATTGTGAGAGGGACTGTATATCGGAGTGTCTACACCGGGGTTTCGGATGTACACATAGCAAAACCTTAAAAATAAGTATACATTGGGGTGTATGCTAGTCTTAATTTTTGTCAATCCTAGTGTCAAATTAACTTAATACAAAATCAAAAAACTTATTGAACCCAAAGTGATTTTGACTAGTACACGAATTCTATATAAAAAGAATATGCACGTAAACTAATAAAAAAAGATACAAAATTATACAAAAAATTATCATCTTAAGATTGTTGGTAAAATATGTGCATGGATTATATTCTAATAGCTTTTCTATGCTAAAAAAATGAAAGAATTTTGACTTGCTGAAATCAAGATGTAGAAAAAACAAAATGCAGAAAATGAGATTTTGGTTGAAATAAAAATTCAAGTATTTGTCTTTAAAACGACAATACATCACACATGTGCTAAAGATTTTTAGACATTCATCTTCCAAGATACATGATCACGTTTCACAATAAGAGCACTCCAAATTACATAGATAACGAGCCGACCAATGTTTTAACTTTTTTTTTTTTTTTTTTTTTTTTTTTTTTTTTTTTTTTTTTTTTTTGAAAATCGGACTCAAAATAAATGCCGAAGGTTTTTTGAAGTGAATATACAACAATACGATTGTGCAGGGATAAAGTGTATGATTCTACAGCTAGGGGATCTTATACATAATAGTTGGAGAGCTCTGTGTCAAAAAATACAACTTTAGAAATAAGATGTCTCATTTCTAAATTATTTTTGTCCAAGAACATGTGATTTTTCATTCAAAAAAAAGACTGCATTCGGATCAATTTAGTCTGATTTTTTGGTGTGGGGGATGCATTAATCATAATAATTGAAGGACAAATTAGGAATTATAAAATACTAATAAGGTAATTATTGTCCAAAAATGATGTTTATGTTGTAAATAAAGTACTATTTGTGAATGATTATTTTACCCCTATAATCTTAATTATAACCTATAAATATAGAGTTTTGGTTCTTAATAAGCTAAATACACAAGTCTACTCATTTTTTTAAAAATAAAATAAAATTATAACACGTTATCGACACGAAGTTCTAGCCAATTGAATTGAGTTAGGAAAGTTTTTTTCTCTTTCTTCACATGAATCTCTAACCAAGTTGAGTCGAGAAAAGTAATTTCTCTTCCATTCAAAGAAAGACATGAAATTTTAACCAAATGAACTTATAAATAAACTCCTCTTTTTGTTCAAAAAAAAAAAAATCAGCATTTTCTTAAATTTCGATTTTATAAAAATTATTTTGAAAATCTATTGCTAGATATATATTTGCTTGAATATAATTTCTTATTATTATTAGGGATAATTGCAGTAAAAGCCCAAAACCTTTGAAATATTAGCAAATTTTCTTCAAACATTTGATTTGTTGCAACTGTCACTCCTAACATTTTTAAACGTTGCAGGTGAGGCCCGTTTGGATGATTTCTATCCATAATTCCGTCAGTTAACCAAAGATTTAATTTTGACCACAATTTTAATATTTTAAGAAGGGACAAAAGAGTAACTTTCCATTTATCAAATTAAATAATTAAATAAAAAATAAGAAAAAAAAAAAACGCGCACACACACCCCCACCACCGGTGTCTTCTTGCTCTACCTTCAACCACCAGTGTCTTCTTCCTTTACCAACAGCCTATTCTCTCTCCACAAACAAGTCGTTTTCACACAGACACAATCATACTCTTCAATGCACCTCTCTCTAAAAACGCCACTTTTTTCTAAACATTTTCTTTACTGTTCTGCTACTCACTCCACAGTTCCTCCTCTTTTCTCTACCGAAAAATCACTGAGTTAAATGTTTCAATGGCCACTGAACTTTGCACTACGTCACAACTTACCCACCGAATTTCATCAAACATCCCATTAGCCATTGAACTTTGCTCCGTCTCGCTCCATCACTCACCGGATGGAATCCGTCAGTAGATCTATTTACGTGGATGACGGAAAAATGACATGGCCGGTTAAATGTGTCCACATAGGAAATTAAAGGCCAAGGTCTCACACCCAAAATCATTTGTAACCCTATGCCCCAAATTCTCTGAACATCTTCTTCCAATCCAACAAAATCCTCTTCCTTCCACAGTAGCAGATTTTCTAAAAACATTGTGTTCCTTTCTCGATGCAATTTCAAAAGAGAGAAATTCTAGACAATCTTCTGCATCTTATGCAACTTCTTTGGTGTCTGCAACAAATCACGGATCATCTCCATCTTCATCTCATCTTGGGCGTGACAGAATTTTTATTTCAAGATTTAAGATTTTCCCCCAAATTGAAGTTGTTTTGATTTCATAGGGAGAAATGCGTGTTTAAATCTAATGGGTAAGGCGTGTTTGGCTGATAACCAACTAGAAGACAGTATTACGGCGAGGATGCGGAGGAGGATGTAGAGGCGAAGCAGTTCAATGAGCTTATAAAAAAAGGGATTTGGAACTGAGTTTTGTTTCTAATCCTGGTGACATTTTTCCCCATTTTAGGAAGATTGGTTACAATAGTTTTGAGAAAAAATTGGCCACGCGTAAGGGAAAAAATTACAAATTCATGCACAGCCTCATTGAACAACAATGGCAAAAACTGCTTTCTTTGCAAGAATCGGAACCCGTTGTAATTCGTATTCAAGTTTTTAAATCCTTTTGTAAATCTGATAAATTTTTAGCAAACAAATTTCGTTTGAGGTAAGAGGAAGAAGACATCCGCGAGTGGGTGTATTTTTTTTGTTTATTTCTTATTTTTATTTATTTTTTGCAATGTTTATTAACGTTTTATTTTTTACAACGTTTATTAAACGTTGCAAAAAGTTGATCCTTTGCAACGGTTAATAAACATTGAAAAAAATAAAAATTTTTACAGCTTTTAATAAACGTTGTAAAATGCACTTTTTGCATCATTTATTTGCAAAATGTTGCTAAAACTTAATTATATTAACCAATAGCAACATTCACTTATTAAAATGTTACGATAGATCCATTTAGCATCACTTAACTATAGAATGTTGCATTTTATGTGTTACAAATTGTGTTTTTGGGTGTAGTGAAAGTCTGCTAATATTTCAAATGTTTTGAGCTTTTGCTGCAATTATCCCTTATTATTATTATTATTATTATTATTATTATTATTATTAAAGACGTATCAATCTAAATCATTTTCGAAAGAATATTAGGTCGTTGCTCTTGAAGAAGCATGACTCCATATACAAAGATAATCTAAAACTTTCTTGAAGTGTTCTCCCTCTCTATTAGAGTTTCATTGCCTTCTGCCTTCATCTATAGCTAAAGCTCCGGACTTGAAAACCATTTTGAATTTGATTTGAGAATCTTGGAGATAAATCTTGTGTGCCATTTGAGCACCTTTTGATAAAGTATTGAACACATTTTGATAAAGTATCCATAATTGAGCAACTTAATATATATATATATATGGATACTTTGAGCAACTTAATATATATATATATATATATATATATATATATATATATATAAAGTGGCTATTAAACGGAATATGTTGGTTTAACGAAAAAACTAACGGAATTCCTTGATTTAACGGAAAAACTAATGAAATTTCTTGTTTTAACGGAGAATCCTTTTTCACCGCCCCTTACTTTCAAAATTATAATTAAATAATAATAAAAATAAATTAGCTTTTGATAATTCCTTCAAACTAAAATATTTTGGAGCTAACTTATCCGAATCGACTTTTTCTCGAATCTGATTTATGTATCTAATTACAATTTATCCAACGAGACCAATATTCATATATTTACGATAACATCATCAATATCTAAATATTTGACACAAATAAAATATAATTTGATAAATGTATCATTTAGTCCTTAACTTTCAAAATATTAAAATATAGTATATAAAAATTGAATTATATTTTATGAAAATTTTCGGAGTATTACATTCTCACCCTCTTAAAATATTTTCGTCCTCGAAAATTTATCCGTCATTTACTAATACTAAGTCTAACACATGATATACATAAATTATCGTAATACATATCATACTTTAACGATAAAATGAATTGCATTATTACTTAAAAAAGAGTAAAGACTTAAGTCATGCAAAAGTTTAAGCCTCCGTTTGTTTCTCATTAAAAACCCATAAAAATGAAAAATATGATCGTTATCCATCACATCAATCTATCAATTTTGAATTTCTATCTCTTGTGTGGGGTCCAATAACGACTATATTTTTCATTCTCATTCTACATTAATGAGAATCAAATGGAACCTAAATAAACTCATCTTCTTACCCCTTAACATACATTGAGTTTTCTGTTTGTGATTTTGGATTGGAGATGACAAAGAGAAGCACTTTATTTAATTATTTATCAATTACATAAACATTACATTATTAATTATTTAATTAACCAAAAAAATTACATCTTTATTAATAACAAATTAATTTTTAAACAAAACTATTAAATATAAACTAAGCAAACGTGCATTGCACGTTGCTTGCACCTAGTATATATATATATATCGAAAGAGCATAAATATTTTACAATATTCTTGAAGAATATTTTACAATATTCTTGAAGAATATTATGTAATTATTCTTGAAGAATCATAAATTTATACACTTCAATATGAATGATCCTGAAAATTTTATAATTTTAATTAAAATGCTCCAAAAGAAGCAAAGTATATGTAATACTCCAGACGAAAATTGTTTTGATGTTGTGGAATAAAAATAACTTAAAAGTCAATAGTATTGAATAATATTGTGTTGGTCTCGAGTATAATTAGCTTTTACATAACTATATTTCTGAAAAATATATTAAGACTTCTGAAGAGATACGTCAATGTTTTAGTAAACTAGAAGGATATATGTAATTCTTACTTTTATTTTTCTTCTCAATTATTGATGAGAATAAAATATGTATATTATGTTTTTCAAAAAATAAAAATAAAAAAATCAACCTTATTGGGTGCGACTGTTTACCTTATATTTTATAATTTTAGGTTATATTTCCATTTTTTGTGAATAAAATTATAGAAAGGAAAAATAATATAATTGAATAATTTCTTTTGGACCCTACTTAATTTTTTTTTATATAAGTTATATGAATTCTGCATGGAGATGTATGTAATATGTATATATTCATGCATAAAGTGAAGTAAATGGATATTTAATTATGTAAACATATATATATGTGCATAACATTGTTCTAGGTCAAAATTCATGGACATGTAAATCCCATGATATCCATATGCTATCTTTTTCATGTAATTCTTTTATCTTAAAAATAAAAAATAAAAAAATTTGACATGCCTTATGAATGTTCTTACTTTTTCATTTTCAATGAATACGTTGGTGCTATCGAAGACGTACAACCTTTATATTTTTGAATTTTGATAATTCTTCAGAAATATAAAAATATTTGATTTAATATTTTTTATGAATTTCGTGAAATAATACATATTTAGTATTCTTTAAGAATTCCGTGCTCTTTTCCTAAAGAAATACAAATTTATACATATTAATATTCTACAAGAATATTGTGTTGCTCTTAAGTGAAATACAATTATAATATTTTAAAATATAAAAAACTCAAGAAGAATATCAGAAAATTCAATCTCATGAAGAGGCATGAATCTTACGAAATCTGACCTATGATTAATGCTTTTGTTGTGAGCAATATTATAATTGCGGAAAACGTTCTTTTTGAAGATGAATTCAAACAAAACGATATTCTTTAAATTCAACATGTTTTCGACACTAGTTAGCATTTGTCACGTACTTCATTTTTGCTTCTGTATCTCGTTTCGTACTTTTTCATGCACATTCTTATTAAACTCAGTTCTTTCGTCAATGTATTCACTAAAATGACGAGTAAGAGGAAGTGGAGTCAAGTCCAAAGGACTCAACGGATTTTGGCAATAAATTACTAACCAGCACCTTTGTCCCATAGTTCAAATCGCGGAATTAATTTGAAAATGTTGGAAAAACCCAAATTCAAGTTGTGGATGGCAGAATTTCGACCCGCAAATTATTGAATCAAGCAACAAAAAAAAAAAAAAAAAAAAAAAAAATTTGAATGACATCTTGATTACAAAATCAACGAACATCGATTTGCGAACACCACAAATGGTGCATAATCCTTTAATAAGTTCTAAAGGTTGAACGCTACAAATATAATAATATTTGATAAATTCGGTACATGTTCAATCAATAACAAAAAGAGAGAAATTTCGTTTAATTCATAATGTCAAAAAAGTTCTTATATTATAATGAAATAAAGTTTATTATTTATACTAAACCTAGGAAAATATGGAAAAATGAAAATATCATTAAAAATTTACAAGAATCTTACATAAACTAAAATTCTAATAAAATAAGGAAATTCAAGTAAAATTAAAATTCTCGTCAAATTGTTCTCTGCATGTTTCCGTGCGATTGCAAACTCAAAAGTATCATGCGTCCGTGCAACCTTGTGCAGACATTTGTGTCATTTCCGGAATGTACTTATGGGCGAAAATCCGACAACGAAGCTGAAAGTTATGTTTGTTTTCATCAACGCTGCTCGTTTTCTTTCCAAATATCTTCCAAACGTTGAATCCAACTCGTTTCGTCTCCCAAACCCTTCACGAAACTTGAACATTGACTTGTCAACTTCTTCAATTTGGACTCCAAAATCCGATCAAGTGATTGCCTATTTCGGATCATATCAACTTAACAGGATACGAAAATAATGGTGCAATTTCTAATAAAAATATTTAAATCATGTATCGAAAATATCATAACGTCATCATATCTATAGAGACCAGTAATGGCTCATAATATATCATATCTTTGGTACTTACTGATCATACAATATCATAACTTTCATTAGCATAATATTTATCGACATGAAGAATTAAATTAAACAGGAGAAACCACTTGTACCTCGTAATTCTACTTTGTTAGATCAAATAAATTTGAAAGACAAAAACCAAAATTACGTTCTAGATCTTGTTTTCTGCCCATGCTTATGTGCCGTGTATGTGTTTGTGAATAGTAATAACCTTGACCTTAAAGAGTTGGTGCAACGTGGAAACGTGTAGGATAAGGTACTTGGATATATAAGAATATTTAAAACAGAATTCCGATTAAACTTTATCATAATAGGATTCATGTTGCTGAAATAGAAAATTTAAATTCATAATTAACTTAATTAATTACAAATTAAGGTAATATCTTTCAACCTCAATAACTTCGTTTATCGAATTAACTTTTTCTCGAGCCTAATGTATATAATTAAATACGAGCTATCCAATAAGTCCAATATTGATTTACTTATCATTGCTCTATCAAAATCTAATTATTTGACAAAAAAAATTTGAATTTAATACATATATTACTCTAGTCCCCTAATTTTCCAAAATATAAGATATAGCATTTAGAACAATTAAATTCTATTCCATGAAATTTTTGGGACTTTACGGACAACTTCTGTTTGAAATGGAAGGCAACCTCCATGACTGGGACGAATGGCTGGGTGGGAGTGACGACAGTGGCACGTGCCGCACGTCCATCTATCACCCACGATGGGAATTGCCAAATGTTTGCAGTTTTGAATTAAAAACGGAGGAGGAGTATGTTATAACACTATTGAAGCAGTCGTTCAACATATATTTGGAGTGGTGGCTGCTATGTAGACGAAGAAATTTATCGAACAATTCTAAGTTGAAGATGTTGAGGCAATAAGCGTGAGGGATGGATTGATATATTTTGGTTTGAGATCATTGTTTCCAGAATGCTGTGAAGGAAAGGAAAGGTGCGAAGCCCCCACAACCAAATTTTCTTGAGCTCTTAATGCATCAGTGTGCTGGAATTTATCACTTAAATGCATTTGGTAAATTATATATGGTTTATGTTATATCTATAAATTACAAGACATGCATGTGGAGATGGGGTTTCACCTTGACCAACTTACAATCAGTTATGTCACTTGGATTGGATCCATTAAATTAAACAACATGTTTTTGTATTTCGATACGATTCAACATAAGCCCTCACTTATTGATATGACTCATATTTCAATGGTTGTCTGTAAGCACCTTATGTTGCGGAGATTATTTATAAGTATTCATCTGGAAGACTATTATTATTCTATAACTTATATGTATGTGATAGAGGAGATTCCACATTGGCCGACTCGGTAATCAACTATGCCGTTGAGCCGATTAAAATTACACTACATGTTCTTGTACTTCGGCCCAATTCAACGCCCATCTTGGCCCATTTCCTCCCTCTTAAGGTTCGTTTTTCGAATGCATAAATACTTATAAGGTTCCATTTTGTGAGTATTACACCTTAGGAAAACAACATCGAGTTCATTTAAATAATGGTCATCATAAGACTGCCTCTATCCTTGAGTATATTCATTCTGCTGACTTATGATTGCATTTTACATCTTGTAAAGAGGGTATTGTGTTGAAAGGGTATGTGAATTTTGATTATGCTATTAATAAGGACAATAGAAAATCTACAACTGCATATGTGTTTATTTTGTGTGGTACTTGCATTAGTTGGAAGTCTCAATTGCAGTCTATTGTTGCCTTATCTACTACTGAAGCTGAGTATGTAGTGGCTACTGAAGCTATAAAAGAGTCTTTGTGCCTTAAAGGCTTGTTATGTGAACTAAATGAATTGCATGAACCTGTTGTGGTGTATTGTGATAGCCAAAATGCTATACATTTCTGTAAAAATCCCGTTTTTCATGATATGACTAAACATATAGATGTTAGGTTGCATTTCATTAGAGATATAATTCATAAAGAATCTATTTTGTTTGAGAAAATCCATACACAATTCAATCTCACAGATATGGGAACAAAGGTACTACCTCTTTCCAAGTTTAAGTCATGTTTGCAAATTCTAAAAATTAATACCGTTTAACTTTGTGTTTTGCAGGTACTAACATTCTTGGTGTTGGTGTTATGAATCACTAATGTGTTTGGTGGTTTATGACATTGGCATCAAGGGGGAGATTTGTTGAATATTGATGCCATTTTTTTGTCATTTATATTTAACACTTGGGGCAATGATGAAAAATGGGTTTGGCCCAAGTTGATGGAAAATGTTTTTTACTTAAAAGCCATTGCCCAATAACTCAAATGGACTTAGCCCAAAACCCGGCCTAAAAGGTGTTGCCAAGTGTGTCATTTTGGACCTTAGATTTTGTCCATTAAAACCAAGGGTTTTAATCGCAAAGCTTAGTAGTATAATTCTGTGTGATCATTCGATTAAGCTTTGTATGGGTTTTAGATGGATGTAGAGATTTTGTCCATTGAAGTGATTGCTTTGTGCAATTCTTGTTAGGGTTTGGGTTTTTGTTGACTTGTTCATTTGTACAGATGGGTACAATGTATTCTTTATGAATTTTTGAGCCCTAATAAAACTCATATTACTTTGTGTATATTACTTTGTTCTTGGTGAATATTGACTTGCTTCCGTTTGATTTCGAGGCCCTGTACCTTAAAGTATGGTGATGTTAAAAGAAAACAATATAACTATTTAATTTTGCCCGGCGACCAGAGGATGGCGAGGAGCATTAGGTCTCGAGCACCAAGGTATTGCATGATTAGGGGAGTTCTATTTCGTCGGAGTCTCACTCTACCGTACCTTCGATGCCTCAACCCCACTGAGGCAACACAAGCCTTGGCGGAGGTCCACGAAGGAGTATGCGGCAACCACCAGGGAGCGGTCGGTCCCTTGCCTTCAAACTTATAAGATATGGATATTACTGGGCCAACAATGAAGAAGGACGCCATTGACTATGTTAAGAAGTGTGATAAGTGTCAAAGGTTCGGCAACGTCATCCATTCGCCGGCCGAGGAGCTCACACCCATACATTGCGGGACGCCCTTCGAGCAGTGGGGCATAGACATTCTTGGCCCTTTCCCACTAGCCCGTGGACAATTGAAGTTTGTCGCCGTAGCGGTCGAGTACTTCACCAAGTGGGTAGAGGCCGAACCCTTGGCCATTATTTCGGAACCCAAGCTAAGATCGTTTGTTTGGAAGTCTATCATTTGCAGGTTCGGGCTGCCCAGAGTCCTCATAACCGATAATGGGAGACAGTTTGATAACCGACATTTCGGAAGTTTTTGCACCAATCTGGGGATCGACCATCGTCTGACATCTGTTGCACACCCCCAAAGCAATGGCCTAGCCGAGGTCACCAACCGAATCATCTTGCAAGATCTCAGGACCAGACTCGGGGAATCTAGGGGAGCTTGGCCCGACGAGCTGCCTGCCATTCTTTGGACATACCGAACATCCCACAAAACCACCACTGGAGAAACTCCTTTCATGATGGCATTCGGGGTGGAGGCCTCTCTCCCAATCGAGACCAGGATACCAACGCTCAGAAGACTCGAACCTGGAGCCGAGGTTCAAAACAACTGAGCACCTTGACCTGCTTGAGGAAGTGAGAGAGAACAGGCCTCAATAAGGGTCGCTGCTTACCAGAACAGGACGGCGAAGCACTTCAACACCAGGGAAACACAGGAAGTTTAGGGTCGGGGATCTTGTGTTAAGAAGAGCCGAAGCTGCTGGCCATGCCCCGGGAAAGCTAGGGGCCGCTTGGGAAGGGCCATTTGAAGTCATTAGAGAAGTTCGCAAAGGAGCGTACAGCTTGAGAGAAATCTCGGGAAGACCACTGCCTCGATCCTGGAATGCGGACAATCTGAAAATCTACTACAAGTAGCTCATTCTCTACCTTTTTTGTAATTTTTATTTTCGCCTTAAATTTTTAGTTTGTCGGGATTGCATGCCCTGCGTTTTTTTTTAGTTCAATAATTCTGCATTTCTTGGGCACACGCCCACATTTGATGTTTGAAGGATTTTTGCATACATAAATAACATCGGGATTCATTCCCAGAAAAGTGATCTTCAAAGTCTTGCCGTCGCGCAAACATCTCGAGGCTATAGTCCTCGAGCTCCAAAAGCCCGACCACAATCTCGTCTCCCAAAAGAAACTGGAAAGTAAACTCTCGGGACAACCATACCTCGGGAACTGCTCAATTACTCCTCGAGTTTCGAACATTGTTGATTCAAACATGTTGCTCGAGGTCGCCCTCAATTACTCCTCGAGTTTCGAACATTGTTGATTCAAACATGTTGCTCGAGGTTCAATTAAAACATGTGTTGGCTTCAAACATGTTGCTCGAGGTCGCCCTCAATTACTCCTCGAGTTTCGAACATTGTTGTTGCTTCAAACATGTTGCTCGAGGTCGCCCTCAATTACTCCTCGAGTTTCGAACATTGTTGGTTTAAAACATGTTGCTCGAGGTCGCCCTCAATTACTCCTCGAGTTTCGAACATTGTTGGTTTAAAACATTTGCTCGAAATTACATGTTGTTGGTCGAGGTCGCCCTCAATTACTCCTCGAGTTTCGAACATTGTTGGTTCAAACATGTTGCTCGAGGTCGCCCTCAATTACTTACTCCTCGAGTTTCGAACATTGTTGGTTGTTGCTCGAGGTCGCCCTCAAACATGTTGCTCGAGGTCGCCCTCAATTACTCCTCGAGTTTCGAACATTGTTGAACATTGTTGGTTTAAGCATGTTGCTCGAGGTCGTTGTTATTTTACATGAAATTACAGTTTCGTTGCTCATGTTGCTCGAGGTTAAAAAATCGTCGGGCGACATACATTTTGGATTAACGTCGTGCTCATTTATTCGTCGGTTTTCGAGTTCCATGATTCATAAAAAAATTGCTCGGTTTGTCAGAAAACGCTCGCTCGAGTTGTCGTGATTGACGAACAGTAAAAAACCAAAAGGAACGAGCTTGCATATACAAAAACCAAAAAAAAAAACATAAAAGTTTCAAATTACAAAAGATCTGAGCCCATCATCGGGCATTACACTTGAATAAAAAAAAAAAAATCCTAATCTAGGTCGTCAGTCCCCGGGGGCTGGGAAACTTCGGCGTCCTCGTCCTCCTCCTCCTCCTCCTCGACCCCTGCACCCTCGGAGGAAGACAGCTCGAGCCCATCTGTTACCTCAGGAGCCGAGGTCAGGTCCTCGGCATTTATCTCAGGCACCTTGGACCGGAGGTAAGCTCGAGCCTGCTTGAAGGCATAGTTGTAGGACCCGAGGGCGTATTCACCCCTCATTGCCCGGAACTCAGCAGATGTCTTGAAGCCTCGATCGCCTTAGCACGAGCATCTTCAAGCCCTTCCTCGAATTCCTTCGCCTTGTGCTCAAGCTCGCGCCTACAAGCCTCGGCCTCCTCCCTGCCAGAGCCTCACCTGCTCGGGCCTGTTTCAAGCATACCTCGAGCTCTTTAGCCTCCTTCGTTCGTCGGTTGGACTCTGTTTCGAGCTCGATGATATGTTGCGTCCGACGCTCCAGCTCTTCCTCGAGCGAGGAGATTTTTGCGTCTTCCCTCGAGCCTCGGCGACTTAAAGCTCGAGCGACGGTCAAAGCCTGCGCACGACAAAAAGAATTTCAGGGATCGGGAGTTTAACATGTATAAATTTCATATCAAAATGACTCTCGAGTTACCTTTAATGCAAAGTTCTCGACCTCCCTCATGCCGTCGGCCAAACTCACGTCACCTCCTTTGTACTTCTCGAGGAGTTGAGGGACGAGCGTGCATTTCTCGACGTCACCTTCAGGGAAAGATTGTTGCGGGTGTCGTCCTCGAGATCGACGACGACGGGCGTACCCCCAGGTGTGCGAGCACGGGGTGTTGGAGCCTCGGTCGAAGGGACGTGGGCCTCTGGCATGGATTGAGAAGCCTCCCCGGACCCCTCCTAGCCTGGTCGGTCGACTCGTATCGAGGGCGTTTCTTGCCCTTCTTCCCGGGCTGCTTCGTCGGGGCACCCTTCGGTTTCCTTTCCACCGCTCGACGAAGGTCAGAGGGATCGAACGCCATCGCGAGCACTGCGCACAAAATAAACATGTCAAACTACCGAGGATATTACACGGCGATTAAATATAAGTCAAAGATGCTCGCTCCTACCCTCGACGCCCTTGACGTCAGCTAGATCGAGGATATCGTCCCCGAGGAGATCATCCATGTTATAGGCTAAAGGCTCGAGCTCGACCAATCTCTGCCTATCCCTCTCTAACACCTCGAAGTAAGCTTGGCCCTCGTTAAACAGCTCTGTGCTCGGCACAACCCATCGAGGACCAAATGGGTGATCGGTATCTTGGGGCCTAATAAAAAAGAATTTCGACTTCCACCCCTTCAAAGAGCTCGGCATTTTAGGAACCTTGAACTCTCCTCGGGAAGAAAAGTACGCGAAACAATTGAAGCCCGGGAGTGACTTCAATTCGAAGGTCATCCTCAGCAAATCTAGCCTCGGGACAATCGATAAATACCTACATGCTACGAAAAAATAGACGAGCATTCTCCACCCATTAGGGACTAACTGACCGGGACACATGTCATGCTCGGTCAAGAACTCGAGAAAGAAGGGGTGAAGAGGCCACCTAAGTCCCCCCCTCAGCGATTCCCTATAAATAGCAATCTCTCCCTCTCGAGCACTCACTATACTATCCTCGGGATCAGGTCGTCGCACATCGCACACGTCGGCATCAACCCAAATTCACGAGCTACCCCTATAACCTCATGTTCTTTGTACCTACAGCTAAGCTCGGGATATGAAAAGGCGGGGTGACTATCAACAGGAATGGCGTAGGGTATAATGGGATGACCATCCTCAGGCAATGATCCCGAGGCCGAGGAACTACTACTACCAGACATTTGAAAAACAGAAGCTTAAATTAACTAACTAGAGAGGACGAGCTCTTACCTTAAAGCCTAAAAACCGAGGAGGTCCGAGGAGTTCTTGAAGATTGGAAAAGTGCCAAATGTGGTGGGGCAGGGGGGTATTTATAGGACCCTGAGAAGTCCAAACGTCTCTCAATCCAGACCCTCCATCCCTCGCCACGTGGCAGCCATCCACGACCCAAAATCATTAGCCCAAATATCGAGGCCACGTGGCACCTCTTCACATGGCCAGCTGGCTCCTCGCTCAACGTTTCTTCAATCAACCCCGACATTGGCGTAAGGAATGACCTCCCCACCACGCCAGAGTGCATCACATCCCATATCCTCGACCATGAGCCTCTGGCAGTGATCACGGGGGCCTGTGATTATGTCGACTTCGTACCCGAGCCGAGCTCGTAACCCGAGGAGTAAACCGCCCTATTTGACCCATTTAGTCCTTCCCTCCTCGGTATGTCTCCTCGGGCATGATGATCCCCCGAGCTCGAGGCATCACCTCCTATAACCTCTCTCCGATGCAGTGCCCCTTTTCGTCAGTCTGAACCAGAGAGAAGAGTCCTACTAGCGGTGTACTACCCCATCCCTTAAAAGTCCTACTCTTATCCAAATACGTAGGAACACAAAACTTACCATAGTACAGTCCTAACCACACTAGAAGTCCTAGATATGGCAGGCTCCTTGCCACTCCGAAATACCTCCAATCCCTATAAATACACCATTCATCTCCATTAATCAGGTACGCTTTTACATACAATTCAGAGCATATATTTTCTGGTGGTTCGCTTTCTGACTTAAGCATCGGAGGGGCAACGAGGACACTCCTCGACGCCTTTGTTTCAGGTACAAGGAAGCTCTTGTTCGTGCTCTTTTAGTCGTCAAGCTCGGATCTCATCAGGTGCTTTGATTGAGATTCTTGACTCACTTTGAAATGTGGTAATATAAAAAATTGATAAATACACCAAATAATATTTCGAGACAATAACATATGGATTATAGTGATATATTATCGACCACATGTTTTGATCAAACTTTCAATTGTTTGGAAGGTTGGTTGTCAAAGTTATTTGAAGCGTACTCGCTAAGTAATTTTTTAAATTTTCATTGGTGAATATGTATTTTTGCTTATTTATATCATGATTCGGTCAATTTATATTTTTTAAGGCAAACATCGATTTTCTATTTGGTAAAAAAAAATACAAAGATTTAGTGGAATATCTTAATGTGAAACATCTAAACTTTTTTTTTTTTTTTATTTCATTGAGTTCTGTATATTTTATTTTTTTATCGTGAATGTCGCGAGAATAGCCTTCGAAACTCGATTTCTTATGGTGCCCTTGCTTGTTCTTCTTAGAAAAAATTCCCTCATGGGAGCTCACCCTAATGAGAATAACAAGGTTTCGAATATGATTTCTCCTCTTTTCGTGCAACTCTAACTAGAGGAGAAGCTAAAGCACCTCATCACTCGACTTAAACTGGTGACAGATGAAGGTTACATGTAATATAATTAATCTGAGACGACGAAATTGAAAAGCATAAACACAATAAAATAGAACTTATAATATATTAAACCCCTGTTTGGGCTTCATTAATTTCAGGATACATTTTTATCTTTATTTTTTTCAACCACGTATTTTTCAATAAAATAATATTATATGTAACCTTAAATTTTACTTCATTCTCAACCGAACGTTCTTAAAAAAAATCACTATTACAAAATAAATTTTTCCCAAACTCTAATTATAACAAGGGCTACATATCACATCAAGTGATAATCATTTTTTTTAATGATTCTAGCCATACTACAATTCAATTATTTGAATAATTCCTTATTTTTTTATTTTTAATATATATTTAATTTATTTAACTATTTGAACAATATTATCATGAATTATTTTGCCAACTATTTAGTCACTATCAATGCATTTTTGACAAATTCAGTTTACTTGTGCGCTTTCATCCCGTGAAATCCAATTACAAATTGTAATAAATACTACAAACTTCTTCTTCCTATGAATTTTTGTTATTAATTTTCAATTAATTAACATTCACATTCATTTAATTAATATGCATCTTTATTTATGTATTTTAGAGTTATTAATTCTAATTATAAGTTAATTAGAATTTCATATTAAAAAATGTATTTCATTATTCACGTCCGTCCCTACGTGTGATTTAGCAATCATTGTTATGTATACATTCCCTTATATTAATTCTAAATTAATTAACATTCATGTTAATTTATGTATCATATTTACTTTAACCATTTGAACAATATTTCATAAATTATTTTGTCAATTATTTAGTTATCATCGATGTACATTTGACATATTCATTTTACTTGTGTGCTTTCACCATATGAAACTTAATTACAAAGTGTAATAAATATTACAAAATCCCTCTCAATTAATTAACAATAAGATTCAAGTTCATTTAATTAATATTCATATTCAAATATTACTTTTACAATACTTATAAAATATTTCAGAATAACGTTCAGCTGGAACAACACCGTTCAGTTCCGACTGGTACAAATAAAAATCATTATATGTATTGGGATTTATTTAGCTTCATGTTAACCTCCCTTGCTTCATTGATATATTCTAAACAGACCTTACTTCTGCCTCTTGTATATCTTTCCCAAGAAGGACTTCAACACAGCCTGAAATGCTTTAATCGGAATGAGCTTCGATCGAGCTCGTTATTCTCTCATAACTCTTGTTCTCGTACTCCAAAAACACGGCCTTAAGATCAATATGATTTATAAAGTGCTTTAACTTTTGACTACATCATTGCTACATCAGCAGCGTCTGTCTTGCCATAATGCTCCTGGTAATAAGAATGCAGCTGTTAATAATGTTTTCGTCCGATATGAACAGATTGTTAGAATACAATAAATTTGCTTCTTACGAATAAAATTTTCTTTTGTTCTTCATTGCAATGTTCCAGGGCTTTTACGACAAGCCATGAACCATTTGAAATCTTCAATATCCGTTCCAATCTGATGATGCATCACGATGCAAATAAGAACTAATAGCAATTCACGATGTAGAAATTTTAAGAAAAGTATTTCGATGTTAGAAATGGAAAATGCAGGAATTCACCTTTCCGATCTTTTCAGGATCTTCCGAAGCAATCTAAGTAATCGTCCTAAATTTAATAGAAGATACGTTACACCAAGGATAGAAAACTAAAAGTCCGTCAGGTTGCAATTATTGTTACCGTATAAATTGAAATGACAGAAATTGAATGCCAATCCTCAGGCTTTATTTGTTTCCTTAGCTTTGCTCGGCATTCTAGACACTTAGGGTAAAAATTACGTTTCTAAGACTCCTTCTAGCAAGCCCAAGAGGACACGGGGCACTCAATGTTGACGTGTTTAAAAATTACTTGGGTTCGATGAATTTGATAGTGATGTGAGAATTGATATGAAAGGACTAATGCTGACCTAACCACAGATGATTCTTAAGAGCTAGCGTCACCAAGTTTGTCATACCACACATAAAAACCGAGGTATGGAAGCCGTCTCTTCTGTCAATTCAATTTATTACGGTAACAATAATTGCACTGCAGTCCACGGACTTTTAGTTTTCTAGGTCCTTGGTGTAACGTATTTCTGATTTATTGCAGGATCGACTTTCATTAGATGCCTTGGAGATCCTGAAAAGATCGGAAAGGTGATATTCCTGCATTTTTCCATTTCGAACATCGAAAATATTCTTAAAATTTCTACATCGTGATCGCTATTAGTTTCTTATTTCATCGTGATGCAACTCATCAGATTGGAACGGATATTGAAATTTCCAAATGTTCATGGCTCGTTGTAAAAAGCCCTGGAAACATTGCAATGAAGAACAAAAGAAAATTTTATTCGTAAGAAGCAAATTTATTGTATTCTAACAATCTGTTCAATCGATCGGACGAAAACATGTATTTTAACATCTGCATTCTTATTACCAGGAGCATTATGGCAAGACAGGACGCTGCTGATGTAGCAAAAGTTAAAGCACTTTATAATCATATTGATCTTAAAAAAGGCCGTGTTTTTGGAGTACGAGAACAAGAGATATGAGAGAATAACGAGCTCGATCGAAGCTCATCCGATTAAAGCAGTTCAGGCTGTGTTGAAGTCCTTCTTGGGAAAGATATACAAGAGGCAGAAGTAAGGTCTGTTTAGAATATATCAATGGAGCAAGGGAGGTTTACATGAAGCTAAATAATCCCAATACATATAATGATTTTTATTTGTACCAGTCGGAATTATGGTGTGTTGCACGTTATTCTGAAATATTTTATAAGTATTGTAAAAGTAATATTTGAATATGAATATTAATTAAATGAACTTGAATCTTATTGTTAATTAATTGAGAGGATTTTGTAATATTTATTACACTTTGTAATTAAGTTTCATATGGTGAAAGCACACAAGTAAAATGAATATGTCAAATGTACATCGATGATAACTAAATAATTGACAAAATAATTTATGAAATATTGTTCAAATGGTTAAAGTAAATATGATACATAAATTAACATGGAATGTTAATTAATTTAGAATTAATACAAGGGAATGTATACATAACAATGATTGCTAAATCACATAGGACGGACGTGAATAATGAAATACATTTTTTCGAATATGAAATTCTAATTAACTTATAATTAGAATTAATAACTCTAAAATACATAAATAAAGATGCATATTAATTAAATGAATGTTAATGTTAATTAATTGAAAATTAATAACAAAAAATTCATAGGAAGAAGAAGTTTGTAGTATTTATTACAATTTGTAATTGGATTTCACGGGATGAAAGCGCACAAGTAAACTGAATTTGTCAAAAATGCATTGATAGTGACTAAATAGTTGGCAAAATAATTCATGATAATATTGTTCAAATAGTTAAATAAATTAAATATATATTAAAAAATATAAAAAATAAGGAATTATTCAAATAATTGAATTGTAGTATGGCTAGAATCATTAAAAAAAAATGATTATCACTTGATGTGATATGTAGCCCTTGTTATAATTAGAGTTTGGGAAAAATTTATTTTGTAATAGTGATTTTTTTAAGAACGTTTCGGTGAGAATGAAGTAAAATTTAAGGTTACATATAATATTATTTTATTGAAAAATACGTGGTTGAAAAAAAGCATAAGATAAAAATGTATCTGAAATTAATGAAGCCCAAACAGGGGTTTAATATATTATAAGTTCTATTTTATTGTGTTTATGCTTTTCAATTTCGTCGTCTCAGATTAATTATATTACATGTAACCTTCATCTGTCACCAGTTAAAGTCGAGTGATGAGGTGCTTTAGCTTTCTCCTCTAGTTAGAGTTGCACGAAAAGAGGAGAAATCCTATTCGAAAAACCTTGTTATTCTCATTAGGGTGAGCTCCCATGAGGGAAGTTTTTTCTAAGAAGAACAAGCAAGGGCGGAGCCAGAAAATGATGTTGGATGGGCTGAATTTTTTTTAAAAAAAATCGAATAAACTCACACCATAAGAAATCGAGTTTCGAAGGCTATTCTCGTGACATTCACGATAAAAAAAAAATATACAGAACTCAATGAAATAAAAAAAAAAAAAGTTTAGATGTTTCACATTAAGATATTCCACTAAATCTTTGTATTTTTTTTACCAAATAGAAAATCGATGTTTGCCTTAAAAAATATAAATTGACCGAATCATGATAGAAATAAGCAAAAATACATATTCACCAATGAAAATTTAAAAAATTACTTAGCGAGTACGCTTCAAATAACTTTGACAACCAACCTTCCAAACAATTGAAAGTTTGATCAAAACATGTGGTCGATAATATATATCACTATAATCCATATGTTATTGTCTCGAAAATATTATTTGGTGTATTTATCAAATTTTTATATTACCACATTTCAAAGTGAGTCAAGAATCTCAATCAAATTGAGAAAAATCAAATAAGAATCTTGAGGGTCAAAGAAATTAAATTAAATTTACATCCGTTTTTTTGCTCGATTTCAAGAATATACTTATATATAGATTAAATAAATAATTTTTAACAAATATTATTTTTATTGTCAATCGAATCTAGAGTAAATTATTTATTTTGATTATAATATCTTTTTTATGGTCAAAATAAGTAATTTTTTTTTTTTTTAATAAATATGAATAAGTAATATATGAAAACATACGTAGAAATAAAAAAAAATTAATTACTTTTAAATTTAGCAAAATATGTAGTGTCTCTAAGTACTAAAATGAGTAATTTACTTCTAGATCTAATCAATACAAATTATGTATAATAAAAAGGAGTGTCCTCGTTGCCCCTCCGATGCTTAAGTCAGAAAGCGAACCACCAGAAAATATATGCTCTGAATTGTATGTAAAAGCGTACCTGATTAATGGAGATGAATGGTGTATTTATAGGGGTTGGAGGTATTTCGGAGTGGCAAGGAGCCTGCCATATCTAGGACTTCTAGTGTGGTTAGGACTGTACTATGGTAAGTTTTGTGTTCCTACGTATTTGGATAAGAGTAGTAGACTTTTAAGGGATAGGGTAGTACATCGCTAGTAGGACTCTTCTCTCTGGTTCAGACTGACGAAAAGGGGCACTGCATCGGAGAGAGGTTATAGGAGGTGATGCCTCGAGCTCGGGGATCATCATGCCCGAGGACACATACCGAGGAGGGAAGGACTAAATGGGTCAAATAGGGCGGTTACTCCTCGGGTTACTTCCTCGGGCTCGGGTACGAAGTCGACATAATCACAGGCCCCCGTGCATCACTGCCAGAGGCTCATGGTCGAGGATATGGGATGTGATGCACTCTGGCGTGGTGGGGAGGTCATTCCTTACGCCAATGTCCGGGGTTGATTGAAGAAACGTTGAGCGAGGAGCCAGCTGGCCATGTGTGAAGAGGTGCCACGTGGCCTCGATATTTGGGCTAATGATTTTGGGTCGTGGATGGCTGCCACGTGGCGAGGGATGGAGGGTCTGGATTGAGAGACGTTTGGACTTCTCAGGGTCCTATAAATACCCCCCTGCCCCACCACATTTGGCACTTTCCAATCTTCAAGAACTCCTCGGACCTCCTCGGTTTTAGGCTTTAAGGTAAGAGCTCGTCCTCTCTAGTTAGTTAATTTAAGCTTCTGTTTTTCAAATGTCTGGTAGTAGTAGTTCCTCGGCCTCGGATCATTGCCTGAGGATGGTCATCCCATTATACCCTACGCCATTCCTGTTGATAGTCACCCCGCCTTTTCATATCCCGAGCTTAGCTGTAGGTACAAAGAACATGAGGTTATAGGGGTAGCTCGTGAATTTGGGTTGATGCCGACGTGCGATGTGCGACGACCTGATCCCGAGGATAGTATAGTGAGTGCTCGAGAGGGAGAGATTGCTATTTATAGGGAATCGCTGAGGGGGGGACTTAGGTGGCCTCTTCACCCCTTCTTTCTCGAGTTCTTGACCGAGCATGACATGTGTCCCGGTCAGTTAGTCCCTAATGGGTGGAGAATGCTCGTCTATTTTTTCGTAGCATGTAGGTATTTATCGATTGTCCCGAGGCTAGATTTGCTGAGGATGACCTTCGAATTGAAGTCACTCCCGGGCTTCAATTGTTTCGCGTACTTTTCTTCCCGAGGAGAGTTCAAGGTTCCTAAAATGCCGAGCTCTTTGAAGGGGTGGAAGTCGAAATTCTTTTTTATTAGGCCCCAAGATACCGATCACCCATTTGGTCCTCGATGGGTTGTGCCGAGCACAGAGCTGTTTAACGAGGGCCAAGCTTACTTCGAGGTGTTAGAGAGGGATAGGCAGAGATTGGTCGAGCTCGAGCCTTTAGCCTATAACATGGATGATCTCCTCGGGGACGATATCCTCGATC
This sequence comes from Fraxinus excelsior, assembly GCA_019097785.1. NCBI lineage: Eukaryota > Viridiplantae > Streptophyta > Magnoliopsida > Lamiales > Oleaceae > Fraxinus > Fraxinus excelsior. The sequence continues at coordinate 6,543,749 of CM032635.1, forward strand.
TAGCTGACGTCAAGGGCGTCGAGGGTAGGAGCGAGCATCTTTGACTTATATTTAATCGCCCGTGTAATATCCTCGGTAGTTTGACATGTTTATTTTGTGCGCAGTGCTCGCGATGGCGTTCGATCCCTCTGACCTTCGTCGAGCGGTGGAAAGGAAACCGAAGGGTGCCCCGACGAAGAGCCCGGGAAGAAGGGCAAGAAACGCCCTCGATACGAGTCGACCGACCAGGCTAGGAGGGGTCCCGGGGAGGCTTCTCAATCCATGCCAGAGGCCCACGTCCCTTCGACCGAGGCTCCCAACACCCCGTGCTCGCACACCTGGGGGTACGCCCGTCGTCGTCGATCTCGAGGACGACATCCCGCAACAATCTTTCCCTGAAGGTGACGTCGAGAAATGCACGCTCGTCCTCAACAACTCCTCGAGAGGTACAAAGGAGGTGACGTGAGTTTGGCCGACGGCATGAGGGAGGTCGAGAACTTTGCATTAAAGGTAACTCGAGAGTCATTTTGATATGAAATTTATACATGTTAAACTCCCGATCCCTGAAATTCTTTTTGTCGTGCGCAGGCTTTGACCGTCGCTCGAGCTTTAAGTCGCCGAGGCTCGAGGGAAGACGCAAAAATCTCCTCGCTCGAGGAAGAGCTGGAGCGTCGGACGCAACATATCATCGAGCTCGAAACAGAGTCCAACCGACGAACGAAGGAGGCTAAAGAGCTCGAGGTATGCTTGAAACAGGCCCGAGCAGGTGAGGCTCTGGCCAGGGAGGAGGCCGAGGCTTGTAGGCGCGAGCTTGAGCACAAGGCGAAGGAATTCGAGGAAGGGCTTGAAGATGCTCGTGCTAAGGCGATCGAGGGCTTCAAGACATCTGCTGAGTTCCGGGCAATGAGGGGTGAATACGCCCTCGGGTCCTACAACTATGCCTTCAAGCAGGCTCGAGCTTACCTCCGGTCCAAGGTGCCTGAGATAAATGCCGAGGACCTGACCTCGGCTCCTGAGGTAACAGATGGGCTCGAGCTGTCTTCCTCCGAGGGTGCAGGGGTCGAGGAGGAGAGAGGAGGACGAGGACGCCGAAGTTTCCCAGCCCCCGGGGACTGACGACCTAGATTAGGATTTTTCTTTTTTATTCAAGTGTAATGCCCGATGATGGGCTCAGATCTTTTGTAATTGAAACTTTTATGTTTTTTGGTTTTTGTATATGCAAGCTCGTTCCTTTTGGTTTTTACTGTTCGTCAATCACGACAACTCGAGCGTTCTGACAAACCGAGCAATTTTATGAATCATGGAACTCGAAAAACGACGAATAAATGAGCACGACGTTAATCCAAAATGTATGTCGCCCGACGACGATTTTTTAATAATGTAAAATAACAACGTCGAAACATGTGTAAACAACGTTCGAAACTCGAGGAGCAATTGAGGGCGAAGCAACATGTTAAAACAACAATGTTCGAAACTCGAGGAGTAATTGAGGGCGACCTCGAGCAACATGTTTGAACCAACAATGTTCGAAACTCGAGGAGTAATTGAGGGCGACCTCGAGCAACATGTTTGAATCAACAATGTTCGAAACTCGAGGAGTAATTGAACCTCGAGCAACAAAATCAACAATGTTCGAAACTCGAGGAGTAATTGAGGGCGACCTCGAGCAACATGTTTGAACCAACAATGTTCGAAACTCGAGGAGTAATTGAGGGCGACCTCGAGCAACATGAGCAACATGTTTCGAACAACAATGTTCGAAACTCGAGGAGTAATTGAGGGCGACCTCGAGCAACATGTTTGAATCAACAAATGTTCGAAACTCGAGGAGTAATTGAGGGCGACCTCGAGCAACATGTTTGAATCAACAATGTTCGAAACTCGAGGAGTAATTGAGGGCGACCTCGAGCAACATGTTTAAATCAACAATGTTCGAAACTCGAGGAGTAATTGAGCAGTTCCCGAGGTATGGTTGTCCCGAGGAGTTTACTTTCCCGTTTCTTTTGGGAGACGAGATTGTGGTCGGGCTTTGGAGCTCGAGGACTATAGCCTCGAGATGTTTGCGCGACGGCAAGACTTTGAAGATCACTTTTCTGGGAATGAATCCCGATGTTATTTATGTATGCAAAAATCCTTCAAACATCAAATGTGGGCGTGTGCCCAAGAAATGCAGAATTATTGAACTAAAAAAAAACGCAGGGCATGCAATCCCGACAAACTAAAAATTTAAGGCGAAAATAAAAATTACAAAAAAGGTGGAGAATGAACTACTTGTAGTAGATTTTCAGATTGTCCGCATTCCAGGATCGAGGCAGTGGTCTTCCCGAGATTTCTCTCAAGCTGTACGCTCCTTTGCGAACTTCTCTAATGACTTCAAATGGCCCTTCCCAAGCGGCCCCTAGCTTTCCCGGGGCATGGCCAGCAGCTTCGGCTCTTCTTAACACAAGATCCCCGACCCTAAACTTCCTGTGTTTTCACCCTGGTGTTGAAGTGCTTCGCCGTCCTGTTCTGGTAAGCAGCGACCCTTATTGAGGCCTGTTCTCTCACTTCCTCAAGCAGGTCAAGGTGCTCAGTTGTTTGAACCTCGGCTCCAGGTTCGAGTCTTCTGAGCGTTGGTATCCTGGTCTCGATTGGGAGAGAGGCCTCCACCCCGAATGCCATCATGAAAGGAGTTTCTCCAGTGGTGGTTTTGTGGGATGTTCGGTATGTCCAAAGAATGGCAGGCAGCTCGTCGGGCCAAGCTCCCCTAGATTCCCCGAGTCTGGTCCTGAGATCTTGCAAGATGATTCGGTTGGTGACCTCGGCTAGGCCATTGCTTTGGGGGTGTGCAACAGATGTCAGACGATGGTCGATCCCCAGATTGGTGCAAAAACTTCCGAAATGTCGGTTATCAAACTGTCTCCCATTATCGGTTATGAGGACTCTGGGCAGCCCGAACCTGCAAATGATAGACTTCCAAACAAACGATCTTAGCTTGGGTTCCGAAATAATGGCCAAGGGTTCGGCCTCTACCCACTTGGTGAAGTACTCGACCGCTACGGCGACAAACTTCAATTGTCCACGGGCTAGTGGGAAAGGGCCAAGAATGTCTATGCCCCACTGCTCGAAGGGCGTCCCGCAATGTATGGGTGTGAGCTCCTCGGCCGGCGAATGGATGACGTTGCCGAACCTTTGACACTTATCACACTTCTTAACATAGTCAATGGCGTCCTTCTTCATTGTTGGCCAGTAATATATCCATATCTTATAAGTTTGAAGGCAAGGGACCGAGCTCCCTGGTGGTTGCCGCATACTCCTTCGTGGACCTCCGCCAAGGCTTGTGTTGCCTCAGTGGGGTTGAGGCATTGAGATTTCTAGTTATCAAACGCAAGATGGTACCCTCATTGGAGATACCTATATATCTTGGTTCGTAATTTAGTAAATTGGTGTCTTGACAGTGTGTATATCTATAATGCAACCAGATCACAGCATCACACAGCAGCAATCAAATTGGTACAAACAACTCTGGATATTTCTCCTTTAGCCAAAATTAAATGACAATCTTCTACTCTACCCAAACAGCAATAGTTTAAGCGTGGATGTTTTCCTGACGTCTCTGTAGTAAGAAATGACCATTTACATCCAATTTCACCACAACAATGTGAAGTAAAATCCGTGCTATGTAGTGAAGCCTATGGTAAACTTCGTACAACAGCTTTAATAGAAATTTCAACTTCAATGACGCAGCTATCTCCAACGACAAATCCTTTCTTAGGGTCATTCATGTGGATCGGAATGAAATCTGACCATCCCAAATTGGGGCGAGAAGGCGAAAACCAGCTATTAATGGCTGCAAAGAAATTGAATGTACATATCATGACATGTATTATAATCAACTTAAAAATTCGTACAACATGAATTGGTTCAGTTTATATGAATCTATGATGTATTATATGTAAAATTCCTTATTCTACAAGGAAACATAGATAAATGGCAGTGTCAGCAATTTATGCAAAAGGACTTTGATCAAAATTTGTCTTAATTGCCTTAACAATTAACATTGACTTCTTCACTCATTTGAAATTTAAAGTTAAAACTCCACACAAACATTCTCTCTTATCTCCCTATCGTTTCATTTGAATGTCATCCAAAACCTTTACAAAATCATTACAATGAAGAAAGATTTTACTCATCATTCATTTTATAAGTCTTACCATGATGCTCGCAAAAAAAAACTTCAAAAAAAACTTGATTAAAAAATGAAGTAAATTTCAATGTGTTAGATATGCATATTTGAGTTTAGATTTCTTCTATGTAGGGCATGTTTGGTAAAGATTAAAATTTGATTTTAGTTTCAAGTCAAAGTTAAAATTAATTTAATAAACCGCACGTTTCATGGAACTTGTAACTTTTCAAACATACATTTCATTAACTTTTACAAAATGTATTAAAATTTTGATTTTAATTTACACCAAACATGAGTGTAATATAATTATATGATGCAAGACTTATATGAGTTATGTATTATACCTCAAATACTAGATGGTTTTTGCCAAAGAAACTATTCAGAGTATATGCATGATATCATATTTATACTTCAAGAGGTGTTTTTCAAGTTTTGAGAAAGTTGTTTAGAGACAAGCAATATTTTATTTATTTATTTTTTTTTTTTTTTTAATTTTTTTGTCTAAGTGAATAATTTATGAGATTTTTATGCTCCATCATGTGCTTATCCAATTTTTATTAAAAGATTGTTATATTCAAAAAATTTATTTGTTATATGTTCAAATCGAGTCACATGCACATTGAGATTTGCGGTCCAAAATTAGCTATTCAACTTGTTGTCCACCAATAATTTATTAACAAATCGTTTTATACCTATGTTTAAGCATAAGTGTAGTGAGAAATTTAAAGTAATGTGTAAATGAATCATTGGGCAGGTAGCAAGTTGGACGGCCAATTTTGAATAGTAAATCTCAATTCGTCACATGCACGAGACCTTGATGTTATTTATATAGTGCAAATGGGATTTGTTACATGCATAATATGGTTATCTTCTTTTTTAGTGTTCATGCAAGTATTTGAGAATAGATTTTGTAAGAAATGATTTTTTCGGACAATGTGTTGTTTAAAAATAGAAAAATCGAATCGATGGTGCAATGAGGTGGTTATGGTTTTTATTTTAATGACCCGGTTAGGGTGGTGTGGGTATGGTATTTAGCGACGGTGCCCCGTCCCAAACCAATTATATGTTAAAAAAAATGAATTGGGCAATTGGGCTTTCCGTTATTCTTTCCCAAAATTAATTGAGCAATTTTGACAAATGAGTTTTCAGGTACAAAATCCTATTGTCAATCTGTACTTTCCAAATGTTTGTGACATAAAGTTGGCAATTCGTGATTGGAGCACATCATCTTGTGATGAACTCAAATGGATGGTGTCAAGCATGAATGAAAAGTTTGACAAATATTGGAGTGGCATGCCTAGAATTCTAGTTGTTGCAACTCTAGTAGATTCGAGATACAAGATGAAACTAGTTGAATATTATTTCCCTTTGATCTTTGGAGATGAAGCGCAAGTAGATGTTAAAAAGGTTAGAGCATTTTGTCATAAGTTATTCAAAGAGTACAAGAGACGACGTCATTCGACAGAAAATACATCTCACTCTTCATTATCTTCGTAATCAAAGTCATCTACTACTGTTGGAAAGCATTCTCGCATGGTTGGTTTTGATACATTTGTTAGCCATTCTGTTACCATTGATAATGTAAAAACAGAGTTTGATGTTTTTCTAGACGAGCAATTGTCAAGGGTGGATGGTTTTGATTTATTGACATGGTGGAAAGCAAGTTCAATAAAATATTCGACTTTAGAGAAGGTTGTTAGAGATTTATTAGACATTCCAGTATCTACTGTGGCATCTAAGTCAACGTTTAGTACAAGTGGTAGACTTGTGAGTCCACATAGGCTTCACCCGAAGACTTTAGAAGCTTTAATGTGTGCTCGAGATTGACACTTTCTTTTATTGTTAATTTTTTTCTCTATTGTGTGTAGAAAATTTTGTTCCTTCATCATACTCCGAAACTTGTGCAATGTTTAGTGAGGAGGTTTTTGTTTAAATCTTCAGTTAAGACCATTTTCGATTAGGTAGTATGGTTATATTATATTACTCTAATTACATTTCTTATTTACTATATAGGAATCAACTTTGAGTCTTGACTCTTGACCTATGCTAGTAAGAGTCTTGACCTATGTTGATAATATTGTTTGTTAAATTCGAATTTTGTATTTGGAAGTTGGGATATTGTTTGTCTTTTCATTTGGGATATTGTTTTCTAAATTGGCTTAGTATTATATTTTTGTTTTTATTGACTTTTCTTCAAAAAAAAAAAAAAATTCAATTTGACAGTTGGAGTTTGGACTTATAAAAAATAATTTATTTTCGTGGTTATTAATCAACCAAACCGACTTATGTGGTTATGATGCGGTTATGATATGGCCAAAAATTTGGTGGTGCGATTATGATTTTGGCCAAACCGAACTGTTGCCAGTGGCGGACCCAGCACCTGGCCAGCCCCCGCGGCCGCCCGTGCTGGGTTCGCCGGAAATTCTTCGAAGTTACAGACTACGGTTTCGCCGGGAAGGAAGCAGGAGCCAGTCAGCCAGGAGGAGGAAGAAGGCTCGTGGGGTTGGGCTGGAGAAAAAATAGAAATGTTGGGCCTGATTTTAAAAAAATAAAAGGCCCATTTAAGTGATAACAAATACCCAATTGGATGAATCCATACCCATTTGTTTAACAATAGAATCAATCCATTTAACCATCCATTTGGGGATACTTCTGGCTTCTGAGCAATGGGCGACGCGACGGCGACGGGGTTAGAGTGTTAGACTTAGGGCAGTACTGCAGTAGGCCAGTAGCGTGGTGAAATTAATTTGGGGGTCTAACTTTGGAGGTGAGGACTGAGGAGGAGACTTGGGGCTTGGGCTGTGGCGGACCTGGCGGTGCCGCGGTGGAGAGTGGAGACTGGAGTCTGGAGTCACGGAGTGGAGCCTGAGAGCTTTCGTGAGAGAGAGACCGTGACTGGAGGCTGGAGCCCGAGAGCTTTCTGCTGACTGCTGGAGCTTGGAGTGGAGCTGGGCTGCTGGAATCTGTGGAGTGTGGAGTTTTGGGCTTTGGGCAGCTGGTGTTGGACTGTTGGGCCGCTATCTGTGGACTGTGGAGTGTGGACTGGAGCTAGGGCTGCTGGGCTGGGCAGGGGCTGCTGGAGGAAGGTATAAAATATGACTAATTTATTTATTTATTTTTTCTATTTTTGTTAATTTGTTAGTTGCAAATTTAATTGCTATTATTATTCAATATTATTAATGAATCATAAATTTATGATAAATGAGAATTTAAGTGATGGGTGCAGCCCCTGGACTGTATATTTGTATTTTTATTTATTTATTAGTTTTTGTGAATTTGTTATCTGCTAATTGCTATTAATGTATTATGAATTTATGATAAATGAGATTATGAGAATTTAAGTGATGGGTGCAGCCCCTGGACTGTATATTTGTGTTTTTGTATTTTTAGTTTTTGTTAATTTGTTATTTGCTATTAATGAATTATGAATTTATGATAAATGTGAATTTAAGTGATGGGTGCAGCCCATGGACTGTATATTTGTGTTGTTATATTCCTTTTTTTTTTCAATTTTTGTTCATTTGTTATTTGCTATTAATGAATTATGAATTTATGATAAATGAAAATTGAAGTGATGGGTGCAGCCCCTGGACTGCATATTTCTATTTTGTGAATTTATGGGAAATGAGAATTTATATTAACTACGAGTTACGACGTATAATTTTGAATTTTGAATTGTGATTTGGGATTTAGGGTTTTAGCCTTTTAGGAAATTAGGATTTAAGGATAAGTGAAGAGTCTTCGGCGTGAAGATGTTTGGCTCAATTAAACCATTAACCATGTCCATGTGTACACTGTTTTTAATCAATTTTGAATCGAAAAATAATTTGGGGCATTTTGCAGATTATGGAGCGATTTTTTCAACCGAAACGAAAGTCCATACATAGTTCTTCATTCTCTAGTTGTGCATCTAGTCCCGCCACTGATTCTAGCCGAGCACAAGAGTTAGTAAATAATGCAAAGAAGTCTCGGCATCAATTCAATGTGGATAATCTTGAATCTGATCCAGGGAAACGTCCCTCTATCGAATCATACGATCCTAATATCAGAGATGATGTGAGGATGGCATACTTGGAGAAAGGTCCTTGTCAACCATATGGACATGACTTTCCAAGAAGACGAATAGGGAATGATAATAGGTGTTTTCGAAAAGAGTGGTTCTCTGAATTTCATTGGTTGGAGTACAGTATAGAAAATGATGCTGCGTATTGTTTGCATTGTTACTTGTTCAAACCCGATAGAGGGGGTCAAGGAGGTGGACATGTATTCACTCAAATCGGCTTTAGGGATTGGAAGCACAAAAAGACATTGAAAGATCATGTCGGTCTCTTTGATAGTGCTCATAATCAATCTTTTGCAAAGTGTACGAACTTGATGAATCAAAAGCAGAGCATCTCCTATGTTATTTCTAGCCAAAGTAGTAATCAACAACAAAACTATAGGATGAGATTGACAGCGGTGCTACATTGTACTAGATTCCTCTTGATGCAAGGATTGTCATTTCGTGGTCATGATGAATCGAAAGAGTCTCTGAATAGAGGAAATCTAGTTGAGCTACTAAAATGGTATGGAGATCGTTGTCAGGAAGTTAAAGAAGTACTATTTAGTAATGCTCCTGCAAATGACCAAATGACTTCGCCAAACATCCAAAAGGATTTGATTAATTGTTGTGCAGTGGAGACGACAAGGGCTATTATCAATGAGATAGGTGATTCTTTATTTTCGATTTTGGTTGATGAGGCTCGTGATAACTCTATAAAAGAACAAATGGCAGTTGTTTTGAGATTTGTTGACAAAAGTGGGCAAGTGAAGGAGCGTTTTTTGGGCATCTCCCATGTTACTGATACTTGTGCCCAATCATTGAAAAATGCCATTGATACAATGTTTTCTACATATGGATTGAGCATATCTAGCCTACGAGGTCAAGGTTATGATGGAGCAAGCAATATGTCGGGTGAGTTTAATGGTTTGAAAGCTTTAATTCTAAGAGAGAACCCACATGCCATGTATGTTCATTGCTTTGCTCATCAACTTCAGTTATCAGTTGTTTCCGTGGCACGTAGGAATTCTATGCTTGGTGATTTTTTTAACATGCTTGCTATTATTGTGAATTTGGTTGGTGCATCATGTAAGCGTGTAGATGCTCTTCGATCAAGTTACCATTCTAATATTCTGGAAAAGCTTCATATTGGGGAACTATCTAGTGGAACTGGTCAATTTCAAGAAATGGGTTTGGCTCGCCCAGGTGATACTAGATGGGGCTCGCATCTATTGACAGTTACTCGTTTCATTGATATGTTTAATGCTATCATAGATGTTCTTGAGAATATATCAGAAGATGGAGTAAATTCAGATCAAAAATCAATGGCCATAAGACAAATGGACACTATGCAAGATTTTCAGTTTGTGTTTAGTCTCCACTTTATGTTTGAAATTCTTGCAACTACAAATGACCTTTCACAAGCTTTATAGAAAAAAGATCAGGATATTCAGAATGCTATGATGTTATTGAATTTGTGTAAGTGTGCATTGCAGAACATGAGAGACAATGGTTGGGAAACTCTGTTGCGCAGGGTGATTGGGTTTTGTGTTGATAGACATATTTTAGTGCCTAATTTGGATGATGTTGTAGTAGTAAAAGGTCGACCTAGGCGTGCAGCTGAGCAAGTGACTTATTATCATCGCTTTTATGTTGATTTGTATTGTCATGTGATTGACTCAATCTTGCAAGAGTTGAATGATCGTTTTTCAGAAACAACTACCGAGCTCTTTACTTGCATTGCATGTTTAAATCCAAAAAATTCATTTGAGGCTTTTGATCAGGGTAAATTGCTGCGTCTTGCTCAGTTATATCCTTTGGACTTCAATAGTGAAGAGCTTTTATTACTTAGACCTCAACTTGACAAGTTTCTTCTGTTGGTGAGAATGAATGCAGCTTTCTTTAACCTCAATAGCATATCTTGTGTAGCTCGGAAGTTGGTTGAAACTGGAAGTTACTGTTATTTTCCGTTGGTTTATAGGTTGATCACCTTGGTTTTGATATTACCTGTGGCAACTGCAAGTGTTGAAAGGGTATTTTCTGCTATGAATCTAATCAAGAGCGACTTGCGCAACAAAATGGGAGATGAATGGTTGAATGACAATTTGACAGTTTACGTGGAGAAAGATATTTTTTTTAAACTTGAGAATGAAACAATATTGCAACGTTTTCAAAATATGAGACCCCGAAGAATGCAGTTGTCTAAGTTTGCAGTTACAGAGTAGGGTTGTATTTTTTTTTTTTTTAGTATTCTGGGTTGTATTGAAACATATTTTCATATGTATATACTTTTTATGTTTTAGTGCATTTATATATGTATCGAATTATATTTTCGGCTATTACGATAGTTGATTGTCTACGGTCATCGGGCAACAGTCATCGGTCAACGGTCAACGGTCACGGGTCAATGGTCTCCGCCCGTGCTGGGTTGAATTCCTGGATTCGCCCCTGTTCATACTTGTCAATACCATTTTCTGAAAGCAAGGAGAATGACTCAATCTTGAACAAGAAGTGTGCTGGAGAGAAATCTCTTCTTCCTACTGTAACTTCTGCAACAATTTAACAGAAAAAAACAAATGAATTTAATATCCCACTCTCTGTTGATAAATAGGCAAGAGTTTAGGTTAAGAATAAAGATTAAAGGTCGAAGGAACTCACCATTGTCAACACCAATACTCCGACGAGGAGCCATTTTTTCAAGTCAGTATTTCCTTGCACATACATAAGATCAATTCTCCATTAAGTATATAATGAATATTTCTAGGGGTTTGCCGTGACTTTTCGACGGACAATTCTTTGGCTTTAATTATGGTGACTCTTGGATACTGCTGCTAATCACGCTTACGATAACTCCACAGTAAAGTAGTGTTGTGTAAACTATAATATATATAGATCTTTCTAATATTTACTAGGTGCAAGCAACGTGCAATGCACGTTTGCTTAGTTTATATTTAATAGTTTTGTTTAAGAATTAATTTGTTATTAATAAAGATGTAATTTTTTGGGTAATTAAATAATTAATGATGTAATGTTTATGTAATTGATAAATAATTAAATAAAGTGCTTCTCTCTGTCATCTCCAACCCAAAATCACAAACAGAAAACTCAAGGTATGTTAAGGGGTAAGAAGATGAGTTTACTTAGACTCCGTTTGATTCTCATTAATGTAGAATGAGGATGAAAAATATAATCGTTATTGGACTTCACACAAGAGATAGAAATTCAAAATTGATAAATTGATGTGATAGATACTGGTCATATTTTTCATTTTTATGAGTTTTTAATGAGAAACAAACGGAGGCTTAAACTTTTTGCATGACTTAAATCTTTACTCTTTTTTAAGTAATAATGCAATTCATTTATCGCTAAAGTATGATATGCATTACGATAATATATGTATATCACGTGTTAGACTTAGTATTGGTAAGTGACGGGTAAATTTTCGAGGACAAAAATATTTTAAGTGGGTGAGAATGTAATACCCCGAAAATTTTCATAAAATATAATTCAATTTTTATATATTATATTTTAATATTTTGAAAGTTAGGGACTAAATGATATATTTATCAAATTATATTTTATTTGTGTCAAATGTTTAGATATTGATGGAATTATCGTAACTATATGAATATTGGTCTTGTTGGATAAATCGTAATTAGATACATAAATTAGATTCGAGAAAAAGTCGATTAGGATAAGTTAGCTTCAAGATATTTTAATTTAAAGGAATTATCAAAAGCTAATTTATTTTATTATTATTATTATTATTATTATTTAATTATAATTTTGAAAGTAAGGGGTGGTGAAAAAAGATTTTCCATTAAAACAAGATATTCCATTAGTTTTTCCGTTAAACCAACATATTCCGTTTGATAGCCACTTTTTATATATAGAAAGATTTTATTTCTTAAATCAATTTCAAAAATATCTTATTCCCATAGAATCAACAAAGCAGTTTTTCTCTCTCGTTTTTTTATACAGCTAATTATATTTTATCTTCTTACCAAGCCCCTATTTGATAGGGTGGCAACAGTCAGGGGCGAATCCAGGAATTCAACCCAGCACGGGCGGAGACCATTGACCCGTGACCGTTGACCGTTGACCGATGACTGTTGCCCGATGACCGTAGACAATCAACTATCGTAATAGCCGAAAATATAATTCGATACATATATAAATGCACTAAAACATAAAAAGTATATACATATGAAAATATGTTTCAATACAACCCAGAATACTAAAAAAAAAAAAAATACAACCCTACTCTGTAACTGCAAACTTAGACAACTGCATTCTTCGGGGTCTCATATTTTGAAAACGTTGCAATATTGTTTCATTCTCAAGTTTAAAAAAAATATCTTTCTCCACGTAAACTGTCAAATTGTCATTCAACCATTCATCTCCCATTTTGTTGCGCAAGTCGCTCTTGATTAGATTCATAGCAGAAAATACCCTTTCAACACTTGCAGTTGCCACAGGTAATATCAAAACCAAGGTGATCAACCTATAAACCAACGGAAAATAACAGTAACTTCCAGTTTCAACCAACTTCCGAGCTACACAAGATATGCTATTGAGGTTAAAGAAAGCTGCATTCATTCTCACCAACAGAAGAAACTTGTCAAGTTGAGGTCTAAGTAATAAAAGCTCTTCACTATTGAAGTCCAAAGGATATAACTGAGCAAGACGCAGCAATTTACCCTGATCAAAAGCCTCAAATGAATTTTTTGGATTTAAACATGCAATGCAAGTAAAGAGCTCGGTAGTTGTTTCTGAAAAACGATCATTCAACTCTTGCAAGATTGAGTCAATCACATGACAATACAAATCAACATAAAAGCGATGATAATAAGTCACTTGCTCAGCTGCACGCCTAGGTCGACCTTTTACTACTACAACATCATCCAAATTAGGCACTAAAATATGTCTTTCAACACAAAACCCAATCACCCTGCGCAACAGAGTTTCCCAACCATTGTCTCTCATGTTCTGCAATGCACACTTACACAAATTCAATAACATCATAGCATTCTGAATATCCTGATCTTTTTTCTGTAAAGCTTGTGAAAGGTCATTTGTAGTTGCAAGAATTTCAAACATAAAGTGGAGACTAAACACAAACTGAAAATCTTGCATAGTGTCCATTTGTCTTATGGCCATTGATTTTTGATCTGAATTTACTCCATCTTCTGATATATTCTCAAGAACATCTATGATAGCATTAAACATATCAATGAAACGAGTAACTGTCATTCGATGCGATCCCCATCTAGTATCACCTGGGCGAGCCAAACCCATTTCTTGAAATTGACCAGTTCCACTAGATAGTTCCCCAATATGAAGCTTTTCCAGAATATTAGAATGGTAACTTGATCGAAGAGCATCTACACGCTTACATGATGCACCAACCAAATTCACAATAATAGCAAGCATGTTAAAAAAATCACCAAGCATAGAATTCCTACGTGCCACGGAAACAACTGATAACTGAAGTTGATGAGCAAAGCAATGAACATACATGGCATGTGGGTTCTCTCTTAGAATTAAAGCTTTCAAACCATTAAACTCACCCGACATATTGCTTGCTCCATCATAACCTTGACCTCGTAGGCTAGATATGCTCAATCCATATGTAGAAAACATTGTATCAATGGCATTTTTCAATGATTGGGCACAAGTATCAGTAACATGGGAGATGCCCAAAAAACGCTCCTTCACTTGCCCACTTTTGTCAACAAATCTCAAAACAACTGCCATTTGTTCTTTTATAGAGTTATCACGAGCCTCATCAACCAAAATCGAAAATAAAGAATCACCTATCTCATTGATAATAGCCCTTGTCGTCTCCACTGCACAACAATTAATCAAATCCTTTTGGATGTTTGGCGAAGTCATTTGGTCATTTGCAGGAGCATTACTAAATAGTACTTCTTTAACTTCCTGACAACGATCTCCATGCCATTTTAGTAGCTCAACTAGATTTCCTCTATTCAGAGACTCTTTCGATTCATCATGACCACGAAATGACAATCCTTGCATCAAGAGGAATCTAGTACAATGTAGCACCGCTGTCAATCTCATCCTATAGTTTTGTTGTTGATTACTACTTTGGCTAGAAATAACATAGGAGATGCTCTGCTTTTGATTCATCAAGTTCGTACACTTTGCAAAAGATTGATTATGAGCACTATCAAAGAGACCGACATGATCTTTCAATGTCTTTTTGTGCTTCCAATCCCTAAAGCCGATTTGAGTGAATACATGTCCACCTCCTTGACCCCCTCTATCGGGTTTGAACAAGTAACAATGCAAACAATACGCAGCATCATTTTCTATACTGTACTCCAACCAATGAAATTCAGAGAACCACTCTTTTCGAAAACACCTATTATCATTCCCTATTCGTCTTCTTGGAAAGTCATGTCCATATGGTTGACAAGGACCTTTCTCCAAGTATGCCATCCTCACATCATCTCTGATATTAGGATCGTATGATTCGATAGAGGGACGTTTCCCTGGATCAGATTCAAGATTATCCACATTGAATTGATGCCGAGACTTCTTTGCATTATTTACTAACTCTTGTGCTCGGCTAGAATCAGTGGCGGGACTAGATGCACAACTAGAGAATGAAGAACTATGTATGGACTTTCGTTTCGGTTGAAAAAATCGCTCCATAATCTGCAAAATGCCCCAAATTATTTTTCGATTCAAAATTGATTAAAAACAGTGTACACATGGACATGGTTAATGGTTTAATTGAGCCAAACATCTTCACGCCGAAGACTCTTCACTTATCCTTAAATCCTAATTTCCTAAAAGGCTAAAACCCTAAATCCCAAATCACAATTCAAAATTCAAAATTATACGTCGTAACTCGTAGTTAATATAAATTCTCATTTCCCATAAATTCACAAAATAGAAATATGCAGTCCAGGGGCTGCACCCATCACTTCAATTTTCATTTATCATAAATTCATAATTCATTAATAGCAAATAACAAATGAACAAAAATTAAAAAAAAAAAAGAATATAACAACACAAATATACAGTCCAGGGGCTGCACCCATCACTTAAATTCACATTTATCATAAATTCATAATTCATTAATAGCAAATAACAAATTAACAAAAACTAAAAATACAAAAACACAAATATACAGTCCAGGGGCTGCACCCATCACTTAAATTCTCATAATCTCATTTATCATAAATTCATAATACATTAATAGCAATTAGCAGATAACAAATTCACAAAAACTAATAAATAAAAAAAATACAAATATACAGTCCAGGGGCTGCACCCATCACTTAAATTCTCATTTATCATAAATTTATGATTCATTAATAATATTGAATAATAATAGCAATTAAATTTGCAACTAACAAATTAACAAAAATAGAAAAAATAAATAAATAAATTAGTCATATTTTATACCTTCCTCCAGCAGCCCCTGCCCAGCCCAGCAGCCCTAGCTCCAGTCCACACTCCACAGTCCACAGATAGCGGCCCAACAGTCCAACACCAGCTGCCCAAAGCCCAAAACTCCACACTCCACAGATTCCAGCAGCCTAGCTCCACTCCAAGCTCCAGCAGTCAGCAGAAAGCTCTCGGGCTCCAGCCTCCAGTCACGGTCTCTCTCTCACGAAAGCTCTCAGGCTCCACTCCGTGACTCCAGACTCCAGTCTCCACTCTCCACCGCGGCACCGCCAGGTCCGCCACAGCCCAAGCCCCAAGTCTCCTCCTCAGTCCTCACCTCCAAAGTTAGACCCCCAAATTAATTTCACCACGCTACTGGCCTACTGCAGTACTGCCCTAAGTCTAACACTCTAACCCCGTCGCCGTCGCGTCGCCCATTGCTCAGAAGCCAGAAGTATCCCCAAATGGATGGTTAAATGGATTGATTCTATTGTTAAACAAATGGGTATGGATTCATCCAATTGGGTATTTGTTATCACTTAAATGGGCCTTTTATTTTTTTAAAATCAGGCCCAACATTTCTATTTTTTCTCCAGCCCAACCCCACGAGCCTTCTTCCTCCTCCTGGCTGACTGGCTCCTGCTTCCTTCCCGGCGAAACCGTAGTCTGTAACTTCGAAGAATTTCCGGCGAACCCAGCACGGGCGGCCGCGGGGGCTGGCCAGGTGCTGGGTCCGCCACTGAGTATGAATCAAGTGAATTTGAATCAGGCGACTACAAATGGTATTTCTTCTTATCTAAATTCTCATTCATAAATTTATGTATAACCATTTGTACAAAACCCTTATACCTCCATTTGTTTTCTGTAATTTTTCATGTTAATTTATTTGTTTGTAATTTGAATATTTCATTGACTTAGGAAGTTGATAATATACCCTAATGGGCGAAACACAGAGGATAGAGGCAATCATGTTTCTGCATACTTGGCTGTAGCAGATATAAATTCTTTGCCTACTGGCTGGGAATTTAATGCCTTCTTCAGCATCTTTTTGTTTAATCACGAATTTGACAATTTTATGTTTATGCAAGGTAATATCTACTTCTAAAGCGAATAGGAAGGCATTTGCTCTATATAAAATCTTAAACTGTCATTATATTAGCTGCTCCTCTCTGCGAGCAGGTCAACAACGTTTTCATCTTATAAACCCTGAATGGGGCTTTTCCGATTTCATTGCGATGGAAGATTTGATGGATCCCACTAGTGGATTCATTGTTGATGATAAATGTGTATTTGGAGCGGAAGTGTTTGTCATCAAGAGCAAAGGGATTGGAGAATGCTTGTCTTTGTTTAAAGTAACTGATTCCTATACACGTGAATTCAAGATATCAAACTACTCTGAAATGGAAAATCGATGGGTTTCTGAGGAATTCATCACTGGAGATCATAAATGGGATATCTCTTTATGCCCGTTTTCTTCCACAGCTCTTTAACCTTTCTTCCTCTTAGTGATTCCAATTTTGTTGGTTAACATACGAAGCTTTTTGTGGATACGAAAGGAAATGGTGAAAAAAAGGGCACTGTGTTTCGATATTCTTGGAGGCAGTTGTTATGGAAAGACAATCTTCCCATCAAAAACTGAATGCGGATTTCATCATATGCATGAAAAACCAGTTTGATGGTGCAGATTGCGAGCATCATGGTAAGACTTATAAAATGAATGACGATTAAAATCTTTCTTCATTGTAATGATTTTGTAAAGGTTTTGGATGACATTCAAATGAAACGATAGGGAGATAAGAGAGAATGTTTGTGTGGAGTTTTAACTTTAAATTTCAAATGAGTGAAGAAGTCAATGTTAATTGTTAAGGCAATTAAGACAAATTTTGATCAAAGTCCTTTTGCATAAATTGCTGACACTGCCATTTATCTATGTTTCCTTGTAGAATAAGGAATTTTACATATAATACATCATAGATTAATATAAACTGAACCAATTCATGTTGTACGAATTTTTAAGTTGATTATAATACATGTCATGATATGTACATTCAATTTCCTTGCAGCCATTAATAGCTGGTTTTCGCCTTCTTGCCCCAATTTGGGATGGTCAGATTTCATTCCGATCACTGACATGAATGACCCTAAGAAAGGATTTGTCGTTGGAGATAGCTGCGTCATTGAAGTTGAAATTTCTATTAAAGCTGTTGTACGAAGTTTACCATAGGCTTCACTACATAGCACGGATTTTACTTCACATTGTTGTGGTGAAATTGGATGTAAATGGTCGTTTCTTACTACAGAGACGTCAGGAAAACATCCACGCTTAAACTATTGCTGTTTGGGTAGAGTAGAAGATTGTCATTTAATTTTGGCTAAAGGAGAAATATCCAGAGTTGTTTGTACCAATTTGATTGCTGCTGTGTGATGCTGTGATCTGGTTGCATTATAGATATACACACTGTCAAGACACCAATTTACTAAATTACGAACCAAGATATATAGGTATCTCCAATGAGGGTACCATCTTGCGTTTGATAACTAGAAATCTCAATTCTATTCCACTGAGAGCAATCAATTAGTACTCCCTTCATTCCATAAAAATAGTCTTGTTTTTCGTGTGTCCCAAATTATAGTTTTATCTATCATTTGAAAGAGTGGTTAATATATTAGTTTCTTAATATGCTCCCATTTAATATGCTTTGTTATCATAAATATAAATCACTTCATTATTCAATTGTAGGGTGAAACAATAAATTAAAAACCCCAAAAAAAAAAAAAAAAAACTCATCTTCCATGACATTTACTCATTCGTATTTGTATTGGTTGACTTTGAAATGTTAATTACCTTAAATATTGCATGCATAATTTAATTACCTTGAATATTAATTACATTAATGCAGGGGTATATTAGAAAAAATGATAGTAAAATTTATTATTTCAACTATATTAACCAAATTTATTAATCTGTGTGAAAAAAAAATAGGACTTGTTTTTATGGGACGGAGAGAGACGAAGAAATAAAGGCATAAATGTTTGCCTCAATGTGAAACTACTTTCTTTTCTGCCACTACAGTAATTAATTGTGATTAAAAAAATTATATGAGAAAATCGCACACTTATCTTTTTCAACCTCTCTTCCTCTCTTTTATGGTGGTAATTTTAAAAGCATAATAAAGGCTCTGTATTTATAGGACAAATAAGCGCACAATCAAATTTTAAAGGACTCAAATTCCTAAGATAAAATTTACTATGACACAAATTTATAAACTGCCCTTAATGAAATTTTGACTTCGCAGAATGACAGCGATCGATTAAGTTTCCCATCTTGACACTTACAGGAGCCGAATTGACAAGAATATTATTCTCAAGTCTAATAGTTGGTGCAAGCATCATCCAAATATTGTATTTATTCTTGCGATGTGATTGATCGTGGCAAAGGAGTTGATGCTCTCAAAATTAGAATAATACTATCTAGTACCAATTTACGTGGCTTCACTTTATAGGTTCAATTAAATAAATCGTGTGACTTTACATTTAAATGAATCTATTATTTAATGACATGTAATTGCTACCTAAATTGGTACTTAACGCCGTGGTGATGAATAGCATTCCTGTGTACGATTTAGGACTGTAATCTGCTGTTGTGTTATAATAAATGGTGTGATAGTAGAAATTTAGAATTTATTCTATCGAGTTTCCCACATTGGTTGGAACTAATACATGGGAAGAATGAAGGCATTTAGTGTGGCCAAGGTTCATGTTATGGATGTGAAACTAAGAGGGAACAACAGTGTATCTTCGTGTCTACATTTTGTTCTCATTTCTAGGGTGAAGGGGAAACTGATTAGAAGAAATTGACAAAACTAGATCGCATTTCTAAAGGAGTGTCAGTATTGAATCTTTGTACTGTTCTAAATCACTTTCCCTAGAATATCAATCCCAGTATCCCTCTCTTCAAATTTCTACAATTTTGCCGTCGCCTCTTCTTTAGCATTCAAAATCTACCATCTTTTCTTTTTGCATCCAAGAAGTAAAAGTGTTTCCAAACGGCGTCTTCACCAAAACTTCAATAACTGTATTGCAACTGAGCTCTTAATCAAAAAGTAATTCTAGCCATCTCATGGTTATTCAACATGCTGGTTCATATTTTTCAGCTCATAGAACTCTACAGGTTCTGCTTGATTGGATTGAAATCAATCATTCACCAAATATAGTGACATCATTTTTTCAGTTTTCCTCATAATGTTCATTCAGAAAAATCGTAGCATCTCTCTTTCCATTGGTGGTGCTAGACCTGGTGTCACGAGCTGCAGCTTTGCTTAAGCCCCGTATTGTAAATATTTATTTAATTCGTAAAAGAGTTTAAAAAATAGAAAAGAAAAAGTATGATTTTAGAGCCAATGATATCTACTCCCATCATTTGGGTTTTTGTTGCTAAGTCTATTATAGGGGGTATTGGTCTCTCAAAACATTTTCAAGCTTACTAGTGTTTTCCCCCTGCACTAGTCATTTGTAATTTCCTTCTTTCGTCTATTGTAATTTTCAACTTTCTAGCAATTAATGAAGAAGTTATTTCCATTGCGTTCAATTTCCTGTTGCAAGCTTTCTTAAAATTGTAATCAAATTTACTTTCGTCCCGACGCGATCGAGAGAAGGCGGAAGGTAGTCTAGCGAAGCAGACTACTGCCGCACGATGTCCCCTTTCTGTGCTAAGAAAATGTTACCCGTGAAAGTTGGTATAAGAGCTGCGGCTCAAGATCTCGTTAAGAAAGCTATGGAAACTGATCCAAATTCCTCGAACATCACGAAGGTGGTAGATGTTCAAAATAGGAACACCCGATAGCGTTTGGAGGCGCTTGAGGTAACAAACATTAGGTTGTGTTTTTCCATGGAGAACCTCGGGGATAAGGCCGAGGCGGCACAGACGGAAAATCGAGAATTACGCATCCAACTGGATGAATGCCAAGAGGCATGCGCAGCTATAACTGAAGCTGTTACTATCATTCCTGAGTTGCAGGATGAGATGAGAGCGTTGAGAACTCAGTTACTAGTTCTTCAACGCGCGATTGGCAACAGACAAGCCATCGCACATGAGCCGGTGCATAGACTCAGAATTCCAGAACCGTGTACCTACGGAGGTGCAATCGATGCTAAAGAAGTTGAGAACTTCTTGTTCAATATGGAACAATACTTTCTTGCGGCTTCGATCAAGGACGAAGCGAGAAAGGTCACAACAGCTACCATGTATCTAGGTGGAGATGCAAAGCTATGATGGCGAACGAAGTACGTGGATATTCAGGCCAACAGGGTTCGAATTGATTCTTGGGATCTTCTCAAGGAAGCTATCAGATTTCAATTTTTCTCAGAGAATGTGGAATACGAGGCACGTCGTGCCTTACGAGAACTGAAACACACAAGCTCCATCAGGGAGTATGTGAAGGCCTTCTCGGGGCATATGCTGAATATCAGAGAAGGATAAGCTATTCACCTTCATGGAAGGGTTGAAACCGTGGATGCGCACGTGAACTTCAGAAACAGAAGGCCTCTGATTTAAGCGCGGCTATAGGAGCTGCCCGAGTCGAGAGAGGATCGACCTTCGGGAAATAGTCAATCGGGTGAAGGTGGAAGAAGACCCTTCAGACCCAGCTCGAACTCAAATGGGGGAGAGCATTACTCTCAAAATAGGGGAGGACCCTATTAAGGCAACCGTCAGAGTAACTTACAGGAAAACTATTAGAACAGCCGTTAAGGAAACTACAGCGGCAGTACCTGTAATTACTGGAATCATGGAAAAGCAAAGGAGTGCAGATCTGATGTCGCTCCTAAATTGAGGTGCTTTCTATGTGAAGGACCTCATCGAGTTGCTGAATGTCCTAAGAAACGGATGGTGAATGCATACTCTCAACTAGCAATTGGGGGTTCGAGTTCAAAGCAAAATACCCCACAAGCTAGCTGTCGTGGTGACACCGACTCCAAAGGGGACGAGGATGTAATTGGTGCATTCTCGCATTGGTACAATACATTATCGCACCGAAATACTAAAAGGGACGTCGGTTTCTCAAAAGAGCCGAAGATGGAAGAATCGAAGGCTCGCACTTGTAAGGTGAAAGGCCTAATGTACATTGATGTGAGGATCAATGGAAAGTCAATCAGGGCTATGGTGGACACTGGTGCCACGCACAACTACCTCGCAAGTTCCGAAGTAGAGCGGCTCGGACTTGATCTGGAGAGAGGTAAGGGGAAAGTCAAAGCGATCAACTCCGCTGCTCAACTAATAGCGGGAATAGCACAATCGGTGCCGATCAAAGTAGGTCCATTCGAAGGAATGACGAATTTGTCGGTAGTCCAGATGGATGATTTCAAGCTGATTCTCCGATTGGAATATCTTCGGGATACAAAGACAGCAGTGTTGCAGCATTCTGACTCATCAATAATGATGGGGAGCAAACCATTTATTATTCCCACACAGGTTGGGAAAACTGGCGAGAAAGGCGTCTCGGCCATGCAATACAGTAAGGGTTTCAAGAGGAATGAACCCTCATTCTTGTGTTCTCTTCGAGTAGAGGATATTGAAGAAACAACTAGCTCTATTCCAACGCTTATCACAAGGCCGAAGGAAGTTGAAGACATCATGTCAGGTGTGTTACCAAGGAAAGTGCCAATGAGGAGGGCAATTGATCGCGGGATTGCACTTGTTCTGAGTGCCAAACCTCCCACCAAGGCATTATGCCGTATGGCTCGGCCAGAGCTTGAAGAACTTCGGGAGCAAGAGAGAGAAGTGTTGGGAAGTGGGACTATCATGGAGCACACTTCCGCACTACCACAACATGCAGGCTCACTGAAGCTCATTTCCATCCTGAATGAATCAGTCGAAAGTGGATCGACGAACTACATCAGTGGATTGCCAAGAGTTGAAGACTTTGGCACTATCATCATCGGGATGGAATGTTTATCTAAAGATCCAACGTTCAACACAGCGCCCAAGTATGCATCAGCCGAAGAGACAGCTCAACTCTTCTTCAAGCCTATTGTCAAATACTGGGGATCGCCCATCGTCAATGATCGAGATTCTCGATTTTCGATTTATTGGCACATTTTGGACCGAATTGTTCAAACTTCTTGGTTCAACTTTGAGCACGAATGCTACTATTCACCGAAGATCAGACGGACAGACAGAGCAGTTCAACTCTATGCTGGGAGACTATTTTCAGCACTTTACCTCTGCTTCGCATGAAATTCGGGTGAAACTTTCGGATGTGGCTCAGATGTGTTCCAATGTTCAAAAGAATTCTTCCCTTAATGAGAGTCCTTTTGAAATTACTACTAGCCAGCAGCCGTTACTCCTCCATACTGCAGATACCGATCAGAAACAGTGCATGAAGTCTGCAGATTTGAAGCAATCAGTTCTTAAAGTGAAACTACCAGAGATGACGGTTGCTGAAAAGATTCTTGGCTACCAAACTACTCAAGTTTCTAGGAAATATCTTCAAGAGTACTTGGTCAAATGGAGCGGATGCAACAGCGAGAAGAATACTCAATGGCTCCGAGGACATCGCCAAAACAAATGGGGGAGAATGTCACGGACTGCAGCTTTGTTTAAGCCCCGTGTTGTAAATATTTATTTAATTTGTAAAATAGTTAGAAAATAGAAAAGAAAAGGTATGATTCTAGAGTCAAATGATATCTACTCCCATCATTTAGGTTTTTGTTGCTAAGTCTATTATAGGGGGTATTCGTCTTTCAAAATATTTTCAAGCTTACTAGTGTTTTCCCCCTGCACTAGTCATTTGTAATTTCCTGTTTTCTTCTATTGTAATTTTCAGCTTTCTAGCAATCAATGAAGAAGTTATTTCAATTGCGTTCAATTTCCTGTTACAAGCTTTCTTAAAATTGTAATCAAATTTACTTTCGTCCCGACGCGACTGAGAGAAGGCGGAAGGTAATCTAGCGGAGCAGACTACTGCCGCACGATGTCCCCTTTCTGTGTGCTAAGAAAAGGTTACCCGTGAAACCTGGTTCGACGAAGAAAAACAAAAGCACATAAAGCACTAAAACAAGCCCATGAGGAAAATAACATTTTTTTTTTTTTTGTCGCACTTATGACCCCAAATCAATCGTTCATTAATTGCACATATTTTACAAGCATGCTTTGAAATGACACCCAAAATAGGGAAAGGTCAGTGGTAGTTACAATAATATGCACATTTTTGTAAAGACCACGAACTTTCCCCTACAAGCCTCTCTCTAGATCATTCTGTGCACAATTTCCTTAAGTTTTGTCTATGAGAGGTTTGGCC